>JARVLU010000001.1:42926553-42937701 GCA_031762415.1 Simpsonichthys santanae | reverse complement strand
TGTATGAATGTGTGTATGAATGGGTGGATGGTTGGTACTGTGAAGCGCTTTGGGGCTCCTCATGGGGGCTGGAAAGCACTATATAAGTAAGCTCCATTTACCATTTTCTTCCACATCTCTCAGGTTTTGCTTTTCATTTTAAAGCACTGGAGATCATTTTAGCCAAGCAGCCTATAGTTTTCTGCACTTCTTTCTAAGTTTTCCCCTTTCCAATCAACGTTTTAATCAAAGTACTATGTTTTTAGGAACAAAGCCTGGAACGACCCATTTTTGTCAGATTTCCAGAGAGAAGTACATGTTCAGTGCAGGCTTCATCCTTAAATAAGAATGAATAAGAAAGACTTGACACCTGTTTCTTCACAGAAAGAATGACCTCAGAAATTGACCTCCACACTGACATTATTTGGAACACACCTCTCAATTAATTGTTCAATAACACAGACTCAGGAACATGCACATAATAATGCATGTTGGTATTTTTGGTTTGCTATGACTCTACTACACCTACTAGTAAATTATTTGTCTTGTGGTACCAGTAATTCTACCAAAAACAGTGACTGATCTGGTTAGTGTAATTGGACTGCTACTATTTCAAACACAACTGAACATGTGTTATTAAAGGGGGTTACGACCTACACGCCACGTCAGAAATAAGTTTTTTTCCAATAACTCAGTAAATCTGGTAAGGCCCAGATGTCCCAGCTTTTCACCAGTCTGAAATGCAGCATCATATTTATGGATCTGGATCCATTTACATTTGACAGTTTGTACAAGTACCATATTTCTACTTGTGTAGTTTGACATGTGTACATTTTAAAAAAACTTTGAAAAAAAAATGAGACTACAATAGTCCCTCACTATTTTGCTGTTCGACTCTTGCGGACTTGCTCTTTCACAGTTTTTCAAAGTGAAAATGTACATGAGAAAAAAAAAAAAAAGATTGTACACGACACGATTGTCAACTTCAATATTACTCATGATTGGGACAGTACGGGATATAGTAAAACGTTAATGAAAAGATAAAAAATACTTTGGACAGGTGCTGCCATTTTGTAGTTTTCTGTCAATAAGCTTACGCTGCATCGCCACTCAAAAAGACTACATTTCCTAGAAGCTCCAACGGTGCTTCCAGTTGTTGCTTTCTGCTGAAATGAATGGAACGTTTTGATCCGATCCGAAAAAGTTCTGTCCTTATTCACAGTGATTTTGGTGCTCAGTGGGTGCAGAGAGTCGTACAGAACCGACTGAGTTGGACCAGAATTGGACTTCCAGCCTCAGTGGTCAATCAGAGTGCTGCTTGCCAGCCCAGGGAGTCTCTCGAGTGGGGAGGCATTGCTTGGAGGTCCTTTCTCCGGAGCTCACCAGGACTTTTTTCATCTGGATTTGAACTCGATCTGGAACATTGTGTGGTTTTGTTTGCAGTATGTGGCTACTGTACAGTACATGCATATTGTTAAGATTACGTAAGTTTAAGATTTTAGAACATTGAAAGAGTGTGAGAAGGGTTTCTAAAGCCTAAAAATATATAAACACTAAAATAAATAGCGTTCCTACTTTGCGGTTTTTCACTTATTGTGGGGGGAGGGGGGACACTTGAGATAGACTACAGTAATTTATCTTTATACAAGAGTGGCATACCACAGCTCCTTGCTTGACACAGTAGCCCGACTTGATGACTGTGTTCTCCTGAGCTGACCTGCTCAGAAAATATGGCAGCTGGTTGTGGGAGCGCTGCATGGCCTCACGCTCCAGTTTGTTAGCAGAGTCACCACCTTCATGCTGAAAGATAACATTAAGAAAAGTACTGCATTTAAAGCTTGATGAAAAAAACAAGACACTTGTACATTCTGATAAAAAAAATGTTTTTTGATTTTCTAAGATGTCATCAGAAGCAATCTAAAAAAGATGGAATTTGAAAAACTGAGCTAAATGTTTTGGCATTGCAGCATTTGGTTTGAATGCTTTAAGTTATACAAAAACTAAAGCCAAAAATGTCACAAAACCAAAAATAACCCATCTGTTCTGCTAACTAGATTGTTTCTAAGAAACAGAACTGTTCTAGAAAGAATTGAGCTCTCTCAACCTTCTTCCTGCTGTTTTATCTTAAAAACAAACAAACAAAAAAACCTAAAAGACATTCTAGAGATGCTGGCTTTATTTTGTTTTTGTTGTTCACAAGTCTCATTTAAGAAATTGGAATCAGCTTCTTTTGGGGTATTTTTTGCCAAATGAACAACTCTGCAATAAATAAAATAACTTACCTTTTTACATAAACCAACAGTTGGAAAGTTATATGAGCAGATGAAATAAAGATTGGTAAAGCAATAATAACTTGGTTCTCAAAATAATAAACAATAAGCAACAAGCCTAATATTGAATAGTAAACAAGCTGTAGTCATGTGGTGCTGGCCAACAGTAGTCTTTTTTTTTTTTTTTTTTGAAGGGAAGGAAGCCTCCCCAGCTTGTCCAAAGTCCATTGAGTATGGACTTTGGTTCCCAGCTTGTGTTTTTACTGCAAACAATCAGAAGTAACGGTGCATGTCATTTATACAGTAGAAACGTTAAAATAAGCAGGATTAGATCATATTTGTACGCTGTGGTTGGTCAGGCTTGTTTGAACCTAACCTTGTCTGAATCTTTCATAAAACCCCATGCCTGTGTTTAAAGAATTGTTTACCTGTGTTTGGGTAACAATGGGCACTCCTCCAATTATTTCAGTTTTGTAGGAAACTTGTTTCTTGACTCCTACAACGTCCGGCAAAACCTTCTGGTTTTCAGAGTTCTGCTGGTTGTCAGACAATTTTGGCACCTAAGAGAGGGAAAAGAAAAAACAAACACTACTCTGTAACATCCATTTCCTCTTTGCATGGTTAAGTCTTCATGGAGAACAATGGACACGCTCTTCATCCTAAACCTCAGCACAACAATGCAGCATCCTGTTAGTCATGGTTTGACTCACATCTAATACCTTGAAAGTCCTCTTATTCAGTTTAAACAAAACAAAAAAATAAAATAAAATAAAAAAGGGGGCTGGGTGGGTTCTGAAAGAAATGATCCACAGTCAAATCAGGAAGAGATGGCATGTCATGCGTGTGTTTGACTCACAGTGATCTTGGTGGCTTTATTGAGAGCGTTGACCCAGTCCACCAGGTCCTGCTGATCATTGGCCTGCAGGAAGTACTTCCTCATCTTAGCATTGACGACTAACAGACCATAAAACAGTTGGGACATTAGACAGAGTGAATTTAACTTCAGGCGTCCCTCTCCTGTTGCAGTCAGACAAATTATTATACCATCGATTTGATGCAATATATCAAATTCACACTACCGTACATGCCTGAAAGGTCTCAGGTGAGTTAATGACATTTTCAAAAATGTTGTCTATTTTTTGGAACTTCCAATAAATATGAAGAGTTGAACTGTTATCTTGACTTTTCTTGTATAATAATGAGCGTCAGAGTGCAGACAGAGACATGCTCCTCTGTAAAGAAAACTCAGCCGACCCACAGGTTTCCCACTCAGCAAAAGCAGCATTGTTTCACCACGTGAACACAGTGATGACTAAGCTAGATTGAGCTCCTTCGTTCATCTAATACAAGGGTGTCAAACTCACTTACAAAAGGGGGTTAAAAGTAAAACCTTTTTCAAACTAAGGGCCAATTCCAGAATCTAAATTAACTCAAATAAAATCTCAACATCTTTTCTTGGTCACAGGTTCCTCAACAGGAGTTTGATTGGTCTCATTTGATGTTCTCTGTTGTGCTTTCGACATCATAATCAAAGAGTACTGAAAAAAATTCAAGAGATAGAAGTATTTTACATTTCACACATCATCTTGGGGGCCAGACAAGATGTCAACGAGGCACATTTGGCCCCCGAGCTTTGAGTTTGACATACATGATCTAATACAACCAGCAAACGCCAAGCAAATTTGGTTCCTTGGTAAAACATGAGTTAAACACATTTTTATTCACTTAACTCTTTGGGTATCCAGGATTTAGAAACAGAGATCTGTCTGCAGTTCTTTCTGCCACACATCCCTAAGTTCTGCTGTTCAAAGCCTCCTTGTGTCGTCTGTTTCATTCTGACACCATGGTAATAAATTACATTAAAGCTGAGCTGGTATAACTGTCAAGGGCAAGCTGTAAAAGGCACAAGGCAAACATTGTCTCATATTCATTCTAGTTCTGTGGGCTTCATCCAGCTTTAAGACCATATAAACCTCTCTGTCCCCCAATCCCACTAAATAAATCAGTCTTATTTAGATGACCAGCATAACATATTTAAACAGTTTTAACTTTCTACAAATGTGTTGACTAAATGCAGTGGACTCTTGAGCACTGCGATAACAAATCTGGGAGAAAGGCCATCAACAAGACTTTAATAGAAAAGGCTGCCAGGCATTAAAGCTATAAAGGCACTACTTATACCTCCCACAATACAAAGGATATCAGTTCTGGAAACTACAAGAAGAAATAGTTTTCTTACTTTAAAATAAATCTGTAAACCTGACAGCCACTAAGTTTTTTTTTTTAACACAGTACATCTATATTTCTTCTGGAACCGCTCAAGGCATAAAGGAGGGAGGGGCAGGATTTGTGGGTATCAGTACAACATATGGTGCACAAATAGTTTAAAAATAACTTCATACATCTAGGAATCAGGTTCCGATTAGGATGCCGGTATCCTGTTGAAACCTCAACATGTGGTGTACACATAGCCACACAATATGTACACACACGCACACAGTCAACTTCTGGTCATACTAGTATTTCTTGTGCCTGAATCTGACGTAAGGAGCGGCGAGACGTTCGTGAACAATATCAAGAATGGGAGTTTATTCCTAAATAATCCAATGATGGTTCTTATTTATGAAATGCTTTTCACTTTCATCTTGCCCACAGAGGAGTGTCAAGTCAAGGACAGATGGAGACACATGTACTTCTTTGTTGAAAGCTAGTCCCCATGGGATAGGATGACGAGTGATTTAAAGAAACCTTATGTCTCTGGCATGAATTAAATCTAAAAACAGAGGAGGTCAAAGCCAATGAAACATAGTTTGCTTTCAGTGTAAACTAGATGTAAAATGAAATAATTTAATAAAAATTATACTAAGAACATGTTGACTTGGATCAGTTTCCCTCTCAAATACTTAAAGAAACATTTCTAAGAACTGTCCTTTTAAATTAGTGTTGATCTGTAATTATCTCCTTTTTCATGGAAATCCTAACGATTCTTGAACATTTCAATGTTCAATCTTGGAAAAACAGTAAAAGTGATACAACATCCAAATCTTAGTCTAAATTATACTCAGCTTGGCTTTTAAGGCCCATGCAGTCTCAAAAAGCAGAACAATGCTGGCTCAGGTTGGGTTCTGGTAAGTTTACACCATATTCAGATTTTTATTTATTTGTTTTGTAATTAACAATCTGAGATTCCAGTTGCTTAAAAGACTTCAAGGCAACATATTTTAAATGCTTTATCCAAAAAAAAAAAAAAAATGTTGCAAAAGGGTGACAAATGTTGAAAAGTCCAGACAGAGAATGCTTAAAAGTTTGGTCTCAACTGAACCTTAATGTATTTGGTGTTAAAATATTGACGTGGGTAGGAGTTACATTGGAGCCAGGAGATGGCCAGTGATGACTTGATTGCTCTCTTCAGGTCGAGGGTGAGATTCTGCCTCAAGTGAAGGAGTTCAACTATCTTGGGATTTTGTTCATGAATGAGGGAAGAATGGAGTGTGAGACTGACATAGATGGTGCAGTGTCTGCAGTATTGCAGACTCTGTGCCAGTCTGTTGTGGTAAAGGAGGAGCTGAGCCTTAAAGCAAAGCTCTCCGTTTACCAGTTGGTCTATTTTCCTACCCTCACCTACGGCCATGAACTCTAGGAAGTGACTGAAAGAACGAGATCGTAGATACAGATGAATGAATTTCCTCCGCAGGGTGGCTAAACTCTCCCATGGAGATAGGGTTAGAAGTTCAGTTATCTGGGAGAGACTGGGGAGTAGAACCGCTGCTCCTCCACATCGAGAGGAGCCTTTTGAGGTGGTTCGGGCATCTACTTCAGGCATGTCCGACTGGGAGGAGAGCCCAGGGTAGAATCAGGACACACTGGAGAGACTGTCTATCAGTTGGCCTGGGAATGCTTTGGAATCCTCCCAGAAGAACTGGAAGAGGTGGCTGTGGAAAGAGATGTCTGTCCTCCCTGCTAAGGCTGCGACCAGACTTCGGAACAAGCAGAAGATAATGGATGGATTTGTGCACATTGTTTATTTTTAAAGTTAGCCAGCTCGCAAGGTCTACATACAAATGACAGTAGCCGTCTTGGATTTAGACGTGGCAACCCAGGTTTTGACAGCCACATTTCTTATGCCTAGAAGCAGCCATACATCAAAATGGAAGTTAGTGCCTCACTTATTTTTCAAGTTATTAACTCGCATGACAAACTAACAGACAGATGGAGGGTATTTCCAATTCCCCATTTTGCTCCACGATGGAGGACAATAAACTGTCAGAAATTAAGTTATATGCCAATTCAACCATTGCACTATAAATCCTAACTGCACCAACAATCACTGAAAGGTATACTGGTCAAACATGAAGCCAGATCATTAACTGCTGCATCTTCCTGCATCTTCGTGTTGACTCCAACACAGTAACTAATGAGGCTGCCAATGTAGGGAGCAGTGTTAGCTCAAATTAAACAGGGGAAAAACAGTAAACATTATTTTGTTTCGTTCAATTAGTGATGATGTTTGACAAGCTTATTCATTAACATTTTTGACAAGCTATGTTTCAACATCATAATGTCAGCAGATGAAATGTTTAAATTTTATTGAATGATAGCAAGATTAGGCTGTTAAGTGCTTACTTACCAAAGCAGAACTCAGCTTTTGGCCTTAGCTTAGTGGCATCGCTGACCTAAAGGTGGATTAATCCCACAGTTATCTTCTTTGTCTAACTAAATAATAAATAATTAAACAATTTCTATACAGTCATATTACGGTAGCCTAAAGAAATGCTGCAGTGGCATTTCTGCTTACCTTAGAGATGTGAGCGAGCTTCAGCGAGCCAACACTGTCTGCACCAACAGGCAAGTTCTATAGATAATTGGTCAAAATAATAAGAAAACAAAAATATATGCATTAAAAGTGAAGGACCAACATGATTTTATAGATGAAGCTTGATTGTGAAAAACAGAATGTCATCAGGTAAACATTCAGCAAAGCGAGACAGTATTATAAAGTGAAACTTGGCCAAACTCATTAGTTCATATCAGAGCCTAGTAGTATTTTTGAAACTTGGAGACCTCAATTTAACTCATTTAAAATTTAATATTTTTCAATTTATAAAAAGAGAGGGACTTAATTATTTAAGTTTTTTTTCCCTGTAATGCATTATTTATAAACAGTTCATGTAACAGCATCTTAAAACCAGCATGGAGAAAAGAAATAAGCCAAGATTTACACACAGACACACAAAAAAAGGAATATCGAAAGAACACAGAGCAGATTGTGGCAACACTTATAGTTTGAAACACTGCCGCTAAAGTTGTGGACTAATTTAGACAATTAGAAGAACAAAAAGGCAAATCTCAGGTTTAAACTTAAAATATAACCAGCCCCATTTTAAATGATTTACAGCAGTGTCTGCCAGCAGCTAAAACAGACAGACACACACACACACACCACTTTCCTTGAAACACTCTTGTGCCTAAAATATGTGCCTCAATTCTGTCAGCTAGAATTACATAACTTACAACTTCTCCTATCCTTGTGGGGCTGCCTGGCATTGGAAATATTTAGAGTGTACTGAATTGTGTGCTCAATGAATGGAGAGTGCGTAGCTATAAGTTGCCTGTGTTTGCATAAGAGCTGATCATCTCTGAAGCATGATATACGATGTGTAGTTGGTTGAAGTTCTCTGATTTTACATCCCCTGGTTAAACATTTGCCTGTGCAGTTTTGCTTGTATCTTCTAAGAAACAAAGCTAGGAGCTAAGCTAACACAGTTCTGTGTAATTACCTGTGGGTTGTCCATGAACCACACCAAGCTTCCCTGCTGGGTGTCCAGTATGAAGTAACGACGCAGGAACTTGCCACTGCTCTCATTCTCCTCAATGTCCAGAAAGCCACAGATGCGGTTCTGTCGGTCCACATAAGGCATCTTGCCACTCGGACATTCCCTGGCCTGCTGAGGCCGGCCGGGAGGGGAGATGGAGTAGCCTGGGAGAGCGGTTCTGGGAGGAATTCCCTTCAGGACGCAGAGAGAAACAAGAGGAAAAAGAAATGTGTGGAGCGGGAAAAAGGAAACGAGGGATTTCAGTTGTCTTTTCGTGGTTAGCTTTGCTCCCTCCTTCCCCCTGCATGCACAGTGTCTGTGGTCTCGCTGCCACCTGGAGCTCACCAGGCTAGTCAGCCAGCAGATCACGTGACACAAACCACAGCCCTGTCTTTATCCTTTTATACCAGCCTCACCCACCCTCTCTTTGAGTCGCTTTCCCCCCCGTCTGAAACATACTCCACACACACTCTTGTCTACATCCTCCAACCCCTTTGCTTTCTCTCCCCCACCCCCACCCAGTCATCTCCTTTTTCACTTTCTGAGTTTCCTCCTCCTAACTGCTCACTCATCTGATTTGGCAAGCCTCTGTCCAGCCCCTTCTGTCTCCTCCCACCTGCAACTGAGCACTCGCTTTAAGCATCGTCAAAAAAATAAAAAAGGACACCGCCGCATTCAGCCATGTTTGACACAACCAAAGGATGGGTGAAGGACAGAATGTGTAGTATTTAACCTGAATTAGACACATCCCTGAGATATACTGTCTCGTGTTATTCAATAAAAAGTAAATGATTAAAAGTGCCTTTGTGTGTGAATGATTAAATCTCAATGTCAGAGCTTGTGTGGGTGAATAGTTACTGGAAGCACATCGTTGCAACATGCTGTTAAAGCGTCTCTGACAGAACACAAAAAACGGGACTGAGATGAGTCGGTGGAAAGCTAAGATAAAGACGCTCTTTCTCCACAACATTACGAGGACTGTGTGGGTGACCAGGAGGCAAAGGAAAGGACAAAAGGCCTGGTTGTTTTGTGCAGACTGTGTTGTGAGCATCTCAGTCTAGTGCCTGGTCTGCATGTACCCGAGATGTCTCATTTGACACACAGGCATGAGGAAAGAGGCAGCACTCAGAGGAAACTATCTCAGCACTGCACAAACACCAATTGTCATGAGCGAGAGTGGAGTTTAGTGATCCTGCAAATGAAGTGTACGAGTTAGCTACAAGCGTGCATTTTAGTGATGATATGGGAAAACTGAATAAAACTGAAACAGTCATACGGCTGATTTTAAAGTGAAGAGACAAACCAGTATTCTTGCAATTCAGATATCCCATATTTATTGCTCATTTAAATACAAAAACACGTTTTCATTACAAATATGCCCTTCTTCCTTTGAATTAAAAAAGAAAAAAAAAAACATTTGAAAGCAACTGCATAAGATGACTGTGCAGATTCTTAGTCATCAAGGTCATGGTGATATAATTGCCCAAGAACACATTTTTTAGGTCAGAATACACACCCGTAAATAACAACAAATCACTGTTGGAATAACCTACTTTAACGTTCCTATTTTTTGTGTTACTATTTGATATCATCTTTTTTTCCTTACACTATAGCAGCATTGCATTTAGATGGAGATGAGTGTACTCCAAGTACATATGTAGCCTATGTCTCCAGGTAGACGTTGCAACAGATTTGGACACAGTCTGTTGGATTTGGACCCCAGGCTGTTTTCTTGGATTCTTAGAGGTGGACGAAGCTCAATTTTTTTCAGCCATTGTATCAGTTATCAGCAACAGCCTTACCCTCTCAATATCAGTATCAGTGATAGCCAAAATTTTCTTTTCAGTCGGGCTCTCATTTTCAGTAAGTTTGGCTGTTTTTGTAGCTAAACAAAAGCAGAGGTCGACATAAGTGATTTCTGTTTGTAGTAATAGTAAATCCAATCTTTGGCTGCTGTGGACTGGATTACTGGACAAATGGTGAACTTGTGATGGGACTTGTTATTTGTATTCATTCAACCGTTTTTTAGACAGGTTAATCTCATTGAGCCTCGAGGACTTATTTACAAGAGAGGCACCGATATACACCGTTATGTGTTTGTAGGCAAGCTTGTATTTCCCATTAGTTTGTGTACCGTACTTGTTCTATTTTACCTACACCACACACCAAAATTGAAGTTACCTCTCATTTATGTTTCAAGTTATGCTCACAACATGGACAGACATTTATAATGTCAGCCAACTTGGGTTTTGATATGGTAAGCCAGTTTTTGAAAGGAACCTTCCTTACACCAAAAAAAAAAAAAAAATGTCTGTAGCTCACTTGTTTCAAGTTATCATACATGCAACATGCACGCACGCACGGCATACAGTGTTTCCAATTCTGCCCCTTTGCTCCGTAACGGGACAATTAAAATGCTTTTCTTGAAAACACATTTCTACACAAACTCATTCAAGCACAAATTTAATTTAAGCTTATGATGTTCAAGTAGAAAAAAAAAACAGCAACAAGTCAAACTCTTAGCCTGATATACAATCAGATACTCATTTTAATGAAAACAAGGTTGAAGTTTATTGTCCAAATTATTTCTTGACAGAGGTGTTTGTGATTTACCACCCTTTTTCCTCCTTCAATTGTGTATCCAGGAAGCCCAGTTCCAGTTTAACTTTACAGATGCTGGTCATAAAATTAGAATATTAAGAAAAAGTTTATTTCAGTAATTCTATTCAAAAAGTGAAACTTGTATATTTCATTCATTCATTACACACATACTGATATATTTCAAATGTTTATTTATTTTAATGTTGATGATTATAACTGACAACTAGGGGTGTAACGGTACACGTGGGTGTATGAACAGTTTTGGTACGGCACGTTTGGTTCGGTCCACCGGCGTACCGTTTCGGTTATTTTTTCACTCATTAAATTTTATTAATGAGAGATTATGCTCAGCGGAACTAAAGTTTCTACACGTGTTTCAGCATGGCACTATTATCTTGCAGCACACTTAAGCCCCCAGTATAGCTCTGCGTACGGCTGTATGCCGCACTACGCCGTACATACACAGAGGCAGATGCGTATGTACG
>JARVLU010000001.1:42905398-42921506 GCA_031762415.1 Simpsonichthys santanae | reverse complement strand
CCCTGTGTACATAATTTCGTTTCATCACATGTACCATATGCGGTGCAAATGACAATAAAGACTCTCTGACTCTGACAAACAATCCCAAATGTTGACCCCACCAAAAAAAAAATACACTGCCAGACCTTAACACTGGGAAATGTATAACACGTTACCATTTAGTGTTAGCATTATCAACAGTAGCTCACTGTCCAAGAGCGATAGGGCACAGTTAGCTTAGCACAAGTGTTAGCTGACTCACACGATGTCAAATACTAATGCAACAGTTTTTATACGGTTACAGACACACCCTAAAGCTGTTCGGACTTACCGATACTTGGCTGTTTCTTCAAACACGCTTCGTCATCTTCGTTAAAAACCAGGCTAAAACACACAGGCGACTGGAATTAGCCAGCTTCGTTCGCAAGATATTCCCGAGTCGAAACTTCACCAAAAGCCTAACACAAACAAAACTCCCACGGCAACTTATCCTGTAACTGAAAAAAAATGAGCTTACCTCGATGTCTTCCTTTCTGTAACAGCCACGCTTCAGCGGTTTAGCTATTTAATTCGCCCTCTGCGTCTCGATCCATCTCGGATTCGAAAGCGAACGCAACTCAGTTCTACTGCGGAGAGCGGAGGACCCGACGCAGATCGTCTGTTGTGAAGATGATCACTCCGAGGCTAAACCATGAACTGAAAACGCTAGCTAGCTGGCTGGATTGTACAGTCACTTCGACGCTTTTCGTAGGTTGACAGCCGTTCACCAATTTTGCTTGCAATTACTTATTTCAAGAACACATTAACCACCAATATGTGCGGAGAAAATGTGCGGATTCTGTTTCTCATTCAGTTGTATTTTTGGTCCGGTCACTGTGCCTTTGCAAGTAATACTTTTAAACAAAACAACTACAGTACTTAAATACTGTATCTATATTAAGCATTGTTCGTAAGCAAAAGAAGAACGGAGTAAAAGGTCTGTCTTTTATATTACAGTACATACCTCCGTTTTAAAATTGAAACTCCACTAAAACGGGGGTTTAGCACCATCTAGCGTTGCTAAATCAAAACAAATACGTACAGTGTACAATTTTTTTGCTTTGTTTTGTTTTGTTTGTTGAATGTCCAGGGGACCAGACTTAGCTTTTTTTAGATACAGTGTACATTGTTTTTCATTTTCTGTAACAACTAGCACTTTCGCTCAAGTAACTGATTTTTATCAACTTGGTCAAGAAAGCATTTACCTGCATGCCATCTGTGCAATGTAATAATTTTACATTTTTGATAAAATAATTTTATTTAGCAATTTATTTTTTTCATGTTAATAATTGAATAGTTGCAGCAAAGACCAATACAAATATGTATGTGCATGTTCAGCTGAAATAAACCCATCAACATTGTTAAAATATGTGTTAACCTATTGTAAAAAAATGAAGTTTTTTTTTTTTTTAGGGGCGGTGCAAACAAGAAAATGCTTGAAGGGAGGAGGGGGAAGCCTGTTGCTGCAGCTGATGTGCTTGTGAACTTTCAGTCTGCTGCTACTTTTCAGTGGGCTCTGAAGGAGGAGGCGACGATGGAGGATGAGGAGGGGGACACCTACTCGGAGGTCAGACATTTCTCTCAGCTGGTGCCTGCTCCCAGGTTCCGCTCCCACAGTGACACCTCAGGCTTCCGCTGCAGGGTGCTGTTCAGGCTCCGGGGGGCCCGATCAGGTACGTCTGACCCTCACCTGCAGTGCAAACACCTCATGACTAAAGTTCAATAAGGCAAACCACTAAATAAAATTGGATGGGTGGTGCATTTGTTTCAAATAACCACAGTAAAAATATTTGACCCCACTCTTTTCATTAGACAGTATCTTCAAATGACTTCCCGATCGTTCACAAGAATGTCTTGCTTTCATTTTTGCTGCTTTTTATTCCTTAAATGAGTAAATGCTTTATTATACTGCTGACCATTCAGTGGCTTACCTCAGCTCCACACTTCCGTGCTCACTAGTTAATCCTTTAATACATAATTCACACTTTAATCTGGATGTGAAACAGTGCATTTAGAGGTTTAGAGCAAAGAAAGGTAGTTTCAACTGAAACTTGTGAAAACAGAAGGCTCACCTCTACTTGTGCTATTTACAAAAGGACTGAAACTCTGCAGGGTCCAGTAGTGGGGTGACAAATTTGTTGGTGGTGTAACACCTCAGCCATGGCGTTAATTTACTCTCTGGTCTCATCGTCTTTCTTAAATGTCAGTGGGACACTTTGACTGTCTTCTGCCCGATGCTGAGCACATTCAGGCCTTGATGTGATCTCGGCGGTTTGAACCACTTCCTATCAACCATCTTTCATCTCAACCTGCAGCTGTGCACTTTAGCCATCTCTGACTGCAGACTTCAAGTTTAAAAGCACACGTAATTTTAATAAAAAAACTGTCTTGCTTTGCATGGTATATAATTACAGTGAAATGGTAGCACAGGAAGTGTGTGTTTATGTTTAAACTGCAATTACAGGAAATTGCGTCAGAGTGGAGTAGTTAAGAAATTAGCCGTTCAAAGTTATTTATATCTTCTGCCTGTTTGAATGTGATGACTTGAAATGCCTTGGGAAAAAAATTAACCCATATAATTGTGTTGCTAAAAGCTATTTATGGTCATAACATAATAGTGGTTTAGTAGCAGTAATAGCTGTATATTATATAGGATGGATCTAAGATTGTAGATTTTATATTTAAAAAGAACTTTAGTTACTCTTCAGCTTTAATGTGAAAAAAAAAAAAAAAAACGAAAAAACAAAAACTGCAGAATACTGTATACTAAAATGAACAGCAGGGCGAGCTCTTTCACCATTTTACACATTATTCAAAATACTGTACTGTATGTTAATCCCATCCACACCAGTCTTTTATATTTCTTATCAGAATGACTGAAGATGTGAAATCCATTTAAAGATACAACTTTAATATTTTGTAAAGCTAGTGCACTTACTGAGGCCAGTAAACCCTTCTGTGGCAACAATCATCTTTAATGAAGACGATGTTCAAATATAAGCTGCTGAAAATGTGAGTTTTCCAGCTCTGGTCTTTCTGTCATTAAGAAAACTGTTCCGTTTCTGGAAATCAAACAAAGAAATAATAATAAAATATACTCAAACGGACACTGATTTCCTTTGTTATAATTCGTGTGTTTTTTTTTCTTAAACAACAATCTAATGTCTGCACGCTTCATTTTTTAGCTATGTATTTATCAGAATGTTTAGTTTTAGTTAATTCTAAAATGTCTGAGAATTAGAATTGATAAAGCCTCCCGGATGGGAAGCGAAACATCTTCAGCGTCAGAATCCATCCATCCATCCATCCATCCATCCATCCATCCATCCATCCATCCATCCATCCAATCCATCTTTTAACTGCTTCTTTCTTTTTGGTTCGTGGGGTTGGGGGGTCACTGGTGCCCATATTCAGCTATCACTGTGTGAGAGGTGGGGGACACCCTGGACAGGTCTCCAGTCCATCACAGGGACACATAGAACAACATTCACTCTCTCTCTCTCACCTAGGGACAATTTAGAGTTACCAATCAGTCCAACATGCATGTTTTTGGTCTGTGTGAAGAAAATGGAGTACCTGGAGCTTGTCAAATTGTTGTACATTATACTTTATGACTTTATTGTTGTTCAAAACTGTACAGTGCATTATGTAAAACTGAATGAGATTTTGATTAATTTCTCCACACCAGTATAAGAATATATAATTTACATGAAATTTTATAGATTTTAGTGTTTAGAGCAGAAGGATTATGGGATTTATTTTAAACTATTGCTCGTACAGAGGGCAACATGATCATACATATACAATAATTATCATACAATACAATAATTATCATACAAATACAATAATTGATCAGAGGGCAAAATGATCGTACATATACAATACAGTAATTATCATACAAATACAATGATCATCGTACATATACAATAATTATTGTTCAAGCAAAATAATTATCATACAAATACAATAATTATTGTACAATGAAATTATCATACAAATACAATAATTATTGTACAATACAATAATTATCGTACATATACAGCAATTATCGTACAACTACAATAATTGATCGTACAGGGGGCAAAATGATCATACATATACAATAATTACCATACAAATACAATAATTATTGTACAAATAAAATAATTATCATATAAATACAATAATTATTGTACAAATACAATAATTATCGTACAAATACAATAATTATCATACGAATACAATAATTATCGCACAAATACAATAATCATTGTAAAATAAAATTATGATCATACAAATAAAATAATGATCGTACAAATACAATAATTATCGTACATATACAATAATTATTGTACAAATACAATAACTGATCGTACAGAGGGCAAAATAATCATACATGTACAATAATTATCGTACATCTGGCAATGCTGGCACATACTAATTCTTGTCTACCTGTGGAGGCCCCCACAAAGCAGCCATTTCTTATAATTAGAGGGGGAAGGAGGAAAAAGGGAGTGACAGATGAACCCAAAAAGCAAAGTGTTGACATGTTGAAGCATAAAATAATAATACCATCCTAAAAAAAGAGATGTAAGAACAGAAAATACATCAGTTTAAGCAGAATCAAAGGAAACTAAAAGAGGGTATAACAACCTACAGACATGTTATGATTAAGAAGGAGGAGGAAAGGGCTAAAGAAAAGACAATAAGGAGCATCCACTTGCTGGTAGCTCTGTTCTTCTTAAAATAGCATTGATTATAGACCTCTGCAGGCTTTAACAGCTACTTGTTAAAATCGTTCCGTTGCAGCTGATCTTCCGCCTTCTTTTCCCACATGGTCTCCTGTCAGGCTTCTGTTACAGCCTCAGAGATGCATCTCAAACCAAAGGTCCAATTATTACACTATGTAATTTTGCTGGTAACAGATAGAAGAGGTTGGATCTCTCCTGTGCAAGTGTTGTCGAGCCACACATCAACATACACATGAGTAAATAAGAGAAAGTTTATAAATGTTCAGAAAAGATTCCCACATCTTATTTAAAAGTAATGAAATTTATAGTTTAAAATTGGAAAACTATGTCAACCATTTTTTTTAAATAAATTCTTCCAAACCCCCCAAAATAAATAAATTAATACCTAGCATGATTGCCAGATTGACCTTTGACCCCTCAAGACATGTCATCTATTGAAAACAGAGAAATTAACAGAGAAACAGGGAGGGTCAGGGTTTGTTATTATTACTATCATTATTAATTAATTAGATAATGTAAGTTTGATAGAATTTTAAACAAAGGCCTAGCATTATAAAGCAATGCATTTTGCCCAATGCATTTTTTATGCCAAAGTGTGAGTCAAAACTTGCAAATATTTGCACCAACTCAGGCGATGTTGCCATCTATTACTTTCTATGAGTCTTACTGAAAGCTATCCAATGGTTCATGAGATATTTCGCTTACAGACAAAGTTTTTGCTTTGTTTGTAGTTCATTAAATGTTTCTTTTGCTGTGTCGAAGATTTAATGCATTAAATCCAAACTGTAAAGTGATTGTAAAGTGATTTGTTGCTCCCACATTTAAAAGTGACAAATGAAGACTTTCTTTTTAAATGCCAGCTGACCTCTCGAGGAGCTCGAGCTTTCAAGATGATTTATTTTTTTGTCCAGCGAATGCTTTTGTGCGTGTGTCTGTGGGGGTGGGTGCTGTCAGAGTCGATGAGCCAGTTGTTGCGAGTCGCTCCGTTGGACTGCTTGAAAAGTCAAAGTCTCACTTACACTCTTCCTCTTCCCCTCCATCTGTCCATCAGCAACTCTGTGGTTACTTAATAAGCCTTTAACTCTATTAATATTTGTGAAAATGCTTCGGCAGCAAATGAACAGGATGTTAACCCAACTCTAAAGATGCTTTGCTCATACACTGAGTGCATCTTTGGACGTAATGGAAACTTGTGAATCACTTGCGGGTAGGGATGCATGATATTATCAGCATGGTATCGGTATCGGCCGATATTAGCGATAAGGTTAAATATCGTTTATTGCCCATTCCATCAAAAATAACTCAAGGCTTATTTGACTTTCCCTTGTTCTGTTACACAATTTTTGTAGCAAATAAGCCTAAATGTTCTGACAAATGTAAGAAGCTGACAATATTTTTTGCACTTTGGATTTTATATGCACACAGCAAAATTCATAGAGATTTGAATTGATCATTAAGATAGTATAACCACATATTGTGCTTCTGTTTGAAGTTCATTTTTAATTCAAGAAACTGTCAAGTTATTAATGCACTACTACTTATGCAATTTTCACTTGTCGCTTGTGAGCAGGTTGAGTTTAGATTTGTGAAAATTTACAAATTGGCACTGTTTGAGTGTTGTCATTGTGTTAGAGAGAAAATGTCATGAATAAATTTCACATTAAACATAATCCAAGTTGAAGTGTTGCATCATTTTCAGCCCCCTTTTTGGCATCTGCATTTGGTAGCAGATCAAACTGACAAAGACCATGCAGAATAATGTAGTATTTAAATTCCACAGCAGAGAATGCTATCTAGTCTCTGTCTAGGGGGGAAAATATTGGTATTGGTATCGGATACACCCAAAAATCCAATATCATGCATCTCTACTTGCAGGGTTGATTTTGGAAGCCCACAGAGCACAGGGCATGACAAAATGACAACTTTATGCTGTCATATTAGATTACATAGTTTTGATTTTAAATATTACGTATTAGAGAGGGTTTAAAACCAGAGGAGGAAAGTGAAAGATGATGGAAATAGAAAATAATGAAACAGGTAAAGTAGAAGATTCAGTGTGTGAAGCAGTTTTACTGATGAGAGGGGAGCAGGCCTAAACTGTGGTTATGATTGTGAGAGTATTACGATTCACTGTTGATTATTTGTTTCACATTTGTAGCATGTACAATTTTCTATCCACTGACTTAACACTCTTTTAACCCAACTCTAACCATCCCAACATTTTAACTTGAATCCTAATCTCAAATAGGATTCAAGGTTCTTTACTGTCATTCACAATGCACATGGTACATGAGGTGGAACAATATTCTGTACACAGGGTCCCAGTTACATCCAACAATATCAAAAATATAAAGTGTAAAAACAAACAGTAAATAAGGACCTAAGATATATATATATATACTGTATATGCTAAACGAACGCCCAATGGTACGCTAAAAGATCTAAGATATTCGCTAGTCACTAGTGGTGCAAAGCAATACACTGAACAACAGCAGCACAGTTCACATAGGTTCAGTTCGGCTATAATTTACACGCTGAATGTGAGCACTAACTCAATGAATACGCTAAGCACTAATATACAAAAACAATACGATGAACACAGCAGCAAATAGGAAGGGTTACTCTAAAAACTATAACTGTTAATAGCAAAATTTTAAGAAAAATGTCACGCAATGGATAGCCCTCTGAGCGTGTGTTCAGATTGACTCTCAGCTACTACCAAACCAAATTTGAACTTAATATCTGTGTATTTGATGAGTTACTGCCATTTTTCCTTACTGCCAGTGTCAATTAGATTTGGCAGCCTTCTTAAATCGGAGCGAACCCAAAAGTAAATCAGTTGAAGAAGTCCATCCAGTGACCACTTTCTGCAGGTTTCATTAATATCCATCCAGTAGTTCATGAGATATTTTGCTAACAGACAGAGTTGACTCTGATAGTGAATGGCAAATATTTGAACACAACAGTGCGATCAGTAGGCGCTCAAAATGTGACTTGAGACAGACTCTCAGCTACTACCACACCAAACTTTAGGTTATTATCTGTAAAATTGACTGAGCCTGTGTGTATTTTAACATTGGTTAGTTGTGGCAGCCATCTTAAATCAATTTACTTGAATCAGATGATGTTCATCCATGTTGTTCGAATTATGTGTGTCAACAACAAAAAAAAAAAACTTTCTGCCAGTTGATGTCAGATGTTGTCTCTGTTTTGATTCAATCTGTGTGGTAATGAAGTGCTTATTTGTTTATTTATTGTTAAAATATAAAATATATAAACTATAATATGTTTATTTATATAATCTGTGTTGTAAAGAAGCTGATGTTCTGTTTGATCACTCGTGGGTTCAATATCTACTTTGTTTAATTTTGTCATGACGCACTTAAATGGCTGCCATAGTCTTTGATTGGGTTGCTAAGCAACAAACATTGTTTACTGGGTAAACAGAGAATTAAAGTGCTTCATTAAGATACATCCAGTTTAATTGGAAGTGATTAAACAGTTATGTTTGATCTAATTTTGATCAAACTTTTTCCATAAATTTATCAATTATTTATTTATTTATTTTTTTAAATTTTGACAGGTTGCATTTCAGCTTTAAACATACTTGAATGGAATAAAACATTTTGCATAGATACATTTTTTAAATATAAAAACAGCATGTAGAAACATTTTCTAAATCTATAAAATAAACTTAAGTTCAATTTGCTGTGAAATAGTTTTAAAACCGTTTTGCTGTACATCTCTGCGGCGCTAAGAGAAGTTGTTGTCTCCACTGCGGCTCTGAACATTGAATTAAACACATTATGAATGAGAACTTCTATATAAAAGTTCTCATTCATACTGTGTATATAGTACTAAATGTGCTATAAAAAATATTGTTTTTAAAGACTTGCAGTGCAGTTGTAATCGTGCATTTATTTGTTTTTTTCTTATTTTTTATGGGGGAGGAGTGGAGTTTAAATGGATGAGACTGGAGCCAGAGGAAGTAGGAAAAACTTGAGAGTCGTGGAGATGGAGACAAATGCAGGCCAGAGAGATGATGATGGTGGGGTGGGGCGGGGGGTGGGGGGTTGAGATGGAAACAAACATTAACTTTTAATGTTCTTTATTTGTGGATAGAAGTAGGGAAGGAGGAGCAAGTAGAGGAGGGTGCAGTACAGGAGGGAGGAGGGAAGTACAGAGAGGCTGAAGAGGAGAAGGAGGAGGAGGAGGAGGGAGGGAGGCTGTGTGTCGGGAAGCAGCAAAGATCGACTCACACTCCTGATCGTATTCCTCGGATCAAATCATGGAACATGATGGTGAGTTTCCTCCTTTAAATAAAAAGGCGCTCTTCCCTCTTTCTCTCTCGCTCTGAGCACAAACAGAATGAATCTGTTCTTCTTCGGACACTCTGAGCTTCACTCCTCACCTGTTTCACGCTGATTCTTTCACTTAAGAGCAGACCAGAACAAACATGGCATTCTGTTTTAAAGAGTTCACTTGGAACGTGTTCTTCACACTGCTGTCAGAGAGCGCTGTCATTTGCCTGGAACTTGTTTCTCTTGTGCTCCTTTTCCTTGTTTCACATGTTGCAGTAAATATTCAGTCACAAAGTGTACAGGAGTACATGAATGATAAACACTTGTCATGCAATAATAATTATACTATAGAATCACTTAATACCATTTCTCTTGTTTTGTCATGTCAACAACGTTTTACACACTCTTTGGCAAAGCTGGTTAAGCAACAATACAGTAGTTGTGTGCTTTGTTTTGGTTTTGTACGTCTGCCCACACTGACATTACAACACTTTGGTTTCTCTCATAAAAAGGAGAAAAATCAGTTCATCTGATGGCAGTTAATTTGTTCTGAATGTCTCTTCAGAAAAGAAGAAACTGGTTTCAACTAATAATTCCCAGCATGCTTGGCTGATTGCCAACTTGGGTGTGTTGGACCAAGTGACGATGATACATCAGTCAGTCAGTCAGTGCAGGTTATATTAAGCTCTTGCTATCTCATATACCGGTAGTTTAATTATTGTTTGCAGAGGTTGTCAGAACATATTAGCGTGTTTATAAGCTGAAGCTTGGCAAATGATCCATACTTATGGAGCATCTTTTTAATCCTACATTGGCCTTTTAATGTGTCAGCTGTTGTTATCACCTGCTGCCGAGGGCGATAATGTTTTTGCCTGTGTGTGTGCGTATGTGTGTGTTGTGCTGTCTGACCCGTTACTAGAATATCTTATGATGGGCAGATTTGAATGAAATTCTAAAACGGAGGGACATATCCCACTTTTTAACTTTGGATGTCACTCCCATTCAAAATGGCTGCCACAGCTAAGCCACATTTACTGACACAAAAACAGCTATAGCTCAGCCAGTTTTAGAGATATTGAGTTAAAATTTGGTGTATTAGTAGCTGCAACTCATCCCCAACTCATAAGTTGAGTATTCAGAATCAGAGTCAGCTTTATTGTCATTGCACCAAAGCACAACGGAATTACATTTCATTACAGCCCATCTGAGAAAAACATAAACAGACGTGGGGAGACAGAGGTGTCTGAAGCCGTGGCCTCAGGAGGTGCTGCCCTTTTTATTTTGAAAAGGAAAAGAGAAACATGAGGGCAGGAATAAAAAAAAATATTTTGCACTATGTCCTAAATGGGGCACAGTGTGAAAGTTGCATAAAAAGGCCTCAGCACAAAGACAGCAACATACTGGTGACATCATAGTACAGTTATGCATGAGGAAGGACGACGAAGGCGGTGAGTTTGTCCATGGACACTGCTGGATAGTTCCATAGTCCTCATAAGAGATGGTGCAGAGTCTATCAGCCAGCTCAGTTCTGACACAGGTCCACAGATGTCCTCAGGAAGGGAGCGGGTAGGGGAGGTCGGGGAGCAGAGCTTCTTGTTCACATAACATCCAAGAGAGTTTGGGATAGTTGGCCAATTTAAGACCGACACGGGGGAGCCAGTTTCTGATGACAACAGTTATTTAGGGGTCAGGTCGACTCTGCTTGATTTGTCTGCCTTCATAGTTCTTCTGGCACGTCTCAATGGCCACTCTAAACAGCCGGATTTTGTGGTCAGCACCACAGGGCCAAGCTTGTAGTTTCTCCAAGGTCAATTCCTTTTCGCCCGTGAGTTTCAGGAGCCGCAAGTGGTCTGCAATTCTTAGAAATCACGTCCAGCTTATGGCTCAGCTCACACAGCATCTGAGTGCTTACTGCATGGCACATTCCTTCACACAAGCCGGGCAGCCTCACAATGGCCAGAACAGCCGCCAACGTTTTGTCGATATGCCAGGTAACCACCAACTCCAAAAAGCAGAATTCCTGTTATCATAAATCCAATTATATACACATCTTCTACGTCATCAACCGACAATACAGACAGACGCACAATCTCCCACTGCCCCCAGGAATCCATTGTGTATCCAGGGCTCTCCTTCACCCTGTCTTCTCATCGAGAAAATTTTATCAATTGCGTTGAGAGGCCAGCTAACCAGATCCATAATTTACAGTTCAGAAGATACATAAGAGAGGCTCTGATAGGATGCACAGGGCAGAGAGCAAAGCAAAAAGGAAGCAGGAGCAGGGGGAAAAAGTGTCCACCTTTGTCGAAAGTAAGCAGGAAAAAAGTATTAATTGATCATACATTTTTCCCTCATTAAATTATATACGTAGTCAGCTCTGTCTGTTAGCAAAATATCTCATGAACCACTGGCTGTGTTCTAATGAAAGTTTCAGAAAGTGTATACTGTACATTCACAACTCATTCATCTTTGGAGTCACCCCAGTTTAAGGTGGCCACCACAGCTAATCAACCTTAACTGACCCATATATAGCTTTAAATTAGTCAATTTTGTCAATATTGACCCAAAACTTATTGTGGGAGCAGCTGAGAGTCATTCACTCATTTACATTTCAGTGTCACATACAATGCCTGATGAAAATGGCTGTAAATGTCTTTCCTAGACTCTTAATTTTAATAAATTATTTCATTTTATATTAATGCATTTTTCAGTTTACAGTCACACATATACAGATATTTGGGAAATGGAACACAATCTGGAGCTCAAGCCACACTCTGCTCCTAAATCTCCCCTTCTACAACTAAAACACACCTCCTAAATTATAGTCAATAAAGAAATTAAGGAATTGCGAAACTTTCTTCTTTGTGTGCTATCTTGTTTGTGGTCACAGAGATTTGGGTTGAGTGAGCTCACATGTGCACGTGACGAGTTATTGCTCGTTGCAAATTTGCGAGTCAGCCTTTTGCAAGGCAAAGTAGTTTCTGCGACTGTTCCCACACGCATGTGTTGCATGTGCTGGTTTACTCTGAACTCTTTGCCAGGTTATACTATCCTGCTGTGTGCATTTTCTCACCCTGTTGTGGAGTGTGTGCGTTGTGTGTCAGTGTGTAACAGCCCTATGTGACCACTCAACTTTACGTGCCACCCTCATTCTGAAAAAGTTGTGACGTTGTGTAAATTGCAAATAAAAACAAAATGAAATGATTTGCACATCTCAAGAACCCATTCATAATTCGTAATGGAAATCAGTAAATGTATCAAGTTGTAATTGTGCAATTGTGACAACAAAGTGGGACAGTGTCCATGTTTCCTGCTGTGAAGCACCTCCTCTTCTTTTAACGATAAGTCTGTAAACATCTTGGAGCTGAGGACAGTTGTCTGATGTAGGATTCTAGTTGTTCAACAATCCTGGGTCTTTTCTTGCTGGATTATTATTATTTTGTTTCAAAATGTACCAAATGGTTTAAACTGGTGAGAGTGGACTGCAGAAAATTTCACACTCTTCTACGATGAAGCTGTTGTAATGGATGCAACATGCGGTTTACGATTGTCTTACTGAAATATGCAAAGCCTTCCCTGGAAGATGGATGTTGTCTGGATAGGAGTGCATGTTCTAAAATCTGCACTGTTTATATGGTTCTTTATTGGTGGTGCCTTTCCAGATGTACAAGCTGCCTATGTCATAGGCACTAATGCACCCCTATACCATCAGAAAGGCAAGGTTTTCAATTGCGTGCTGACAAAAGGTTTGATTAGCCCTCTCTTCTTTAGTAAAGAAGACATGACATCCATCGTTTCCAAAAAGAGTTACGAGTTTTGACTTATCTGACCACAGAACAGGCGTATTTCACTTTCCTTCAGCCCATTTTAAATGACCTTTGACCCAGAGGAGATGGTGTTCACATACTGCTTCATCTATGCATGATAGGTTTAGGTTTATTTGTCATATGCACATCAACACAAGGTCAACAATGCAATGAAATGCTCAGGATGAGAAGAATTGTCTCGACTCACAAAAAACAACAAAAAAAAACAAAAAAACAACAACAACAACAAATACCAAAGCATGCAACAAAAACAAGGCGCCAAAAGTGAAAAAGAACTACATCTACAGCAGCATGGTACTGTTAGCAGTGTGATTCTGTTAGAAGGTGATAGAGCCAGTATTTGTGGATTTGGTTAAATGTTTTATAGTACGTTATTTGTGGAAGTATTCCTGAGCCCATGCAGTGATGTCCGAATAAGACTTTTCATCTGAAGCTCATGAGCATCCATAACATTCAGTCTAGTCCTTTGTGTACAGATTTCTCCAGATTATTTAAATCTTTTAATGTTATTACAAACAAACTTTGGAATATTTTAAGTATTCCAAATTTCCCACTGATGGACACTATTTTGAAAGTGTTCCTCTTTATGTGAACACAGGTTTTTGCGGACAAGTGAACCTCTGCCCGTCCTTGAGAGATTTAGCTTCTCTAAAATGTTACACCCATTGCTCTTACCAACCTGTTTGTTAGTTAACCCAAGTTTTTCTTTAAATGCTGCCATTCTACTGTTCAGACTAACACATTTAGCAATATAGAAGTTTTGATAAAAAGCCACTCCTATGGCTTAAGTTATGCCACTAACGCAACAGGTGTTCAGTAAAAATGAGGCCTGCCCATGAGAAACAACCTAACTCCAGATTGATCTGCTTGTTTGACAGGTACATCTAGCAGCTGTGACTCAATTACTGTACATTTTTAACTGGAACACTCCTCTCGTCACACCAATAATTCCTCGGGCCTACTTGTCTCAGAAGTCATCAACCCCTGGGAAGATTGTGTCGCACTTGTTTTTTAACGTGGTCTATCTAACCAAAACCCTCTGTTTGCATTTGCTGGCTTTTTACGACTGTTTGCATCGCATCTGTAACCGTGGAATTAATGTGTCAGACGAACACATCGAAACCTCAAGTGGGACCCTTTTGAGCCACACTCTGCTAAAACAGACCTCAGTGTGTCTAAAAAGCTCACTGGACAGTGGCCAAAGCAACCATCATCAACCGCTGGCAGCTTACTTTAAAACAAAGCCTCTAAAAGAGGAATAATGTCCTCCCAGCCACACGACGCAGCTAAGTAAACATGGCGGACATGCTTGAGACACCAGCTGTTTTTGCAGTTGGCAGTGGCTATCAGATCTGATTTGACCTTTTATAGTTAGAAGACGGAGATGCAGAAATGTTTGGTTTTTACTTTTAGACTCATTATCAAACACTAATAAAGTAACAGATGATTCTGAACATTTGTGTTAAATTTGAACATCTTCCTGCCCCAGTTAACCCTTTTTTGTGGTTACTATTAATCCTGTTCTGTATCAGTTTTTCCTTTGGCTCTTTTTTCATCCCCAGCTTTGAATATTTTTTTTCTTACCCATATTCCGTCTCTCTCAAAGCTTGCTTTGTCTGACTGCTTGTCTGGCAGGATGTCAACTATTGATTTATGTGGACAACATTTTAGCAGTGATGGCAGCTGATGGGCCGCGCCGAACAGAACACAACAAACAGGAGATCAGGTTTCAGACCAGGTTCACTGGCTGATGTGAAGAGGAAGAAGAACAGAAGTAAACACTAAGGCGCACTTTCATCCGAAGACTGTATGGATGATTTTCCCAGCTACGTTTTTAAATAGAAGTGCACGAGATTGTTGCGAGAGAGATAATTTTGTGGCTGTGAAATCAGAATGTGCAAAAGCAAAACAATTTAATATTAAGTTATCACCCACCACCAAAAAGGTGATGCTGGGAAGGTGTTTTTGCCCACGTCTGTGTGTGTGCATGTCTGTTAGCAAAATATCTCGTGAACTAATGGATACATTTTAATGAAACGAGCAGAAAGTAATCACTGGATGAACATCTACAACAGCCCAATTCAAGTTGGCCGTCAGATCTAATCAACATTAATCAACACAAAAAATAGCTCTGTTTTAGTCAGTTGTACAGATATTGTGCTAAAGGTTGGTGTGGTTGCAGCTGACATTGATCCTTAACATATTTTCTGAAATTTAACAGACTGTGTGAGACCTTGGATTAAAAATTTCCCCTCATCTATTTGGATTAAACTCTACCTTTCTGTTGGCAAAATATTTCATGAACCATTGGATGTATTTTAATGAAAATTTCAGGACATAATTAGTAGATGTGCCTCTATAACTGATTATCTTTTAAATCCATCTCGTTTTAAGAGAGCCAAGATAGACAACTCCCCTCAGAAAACACATACCGGTAAATGGCTATAACTCAGTCACTTCTAAGATATTGTTAAAATTTGACCTGGAAGAAGCTGAGTCACTGACAACTCATACTTTGAGAGTGATATGTCACGATATTGCATGCGGTTGCACAGAACAATAATTTTTAAGGTTCGACCAGAACGACTACAAATTGGTCGTTTCTCAGCACACGATGATTTTACTTTAAAGCTCTGGCATGAACGGCAGTGTTCCTTCAAGGAAGCCTTTAAGTTGTTGTTATTTTTAAAGTGAAGACAGGTCGGCAAAACAAGTAGCCAACACAAAAACAGTCTCACTTACTGGAAGCAGGGAACCTTTGGGTTCAGGCTAAATTTAAAACTCCCTCTATTACATTAAATAATCATGACTATATAATAACCAAAGGTAAAAGCTCAAACGTTTTGCTGAGGTAGAAAGTTGAGTTTAATGATATAGATGTAGTCAGCACGTAATGGAAACAGATAGTGAAAGGATAAATCGTGGCAAACAAAGAAACGTCCGCTGGAGCTGCTCGGAAGAGCTCGAGCTCATGTGGTACATGAGGTGGAACAAAATTATGTACACAGTGTCCCAGTTACACCCCAAAATATCAAAATACTGTATAAAGTATAAAAAGAAACAGTAAACAAGAATCTAAGATATCTTTTAAATCTATAATAGATCTAATAGATAATATCTAATAATAATATAATATCTAATAATATCTAATAGAGCTTTTAAACTTCACGTGGAAAACCTTGTAAAGAAATTGAAAGTTAAACTGGGTTTCTTTTTCAGAAACAGGTCCTGT
>JARVLU010000001.1:42844660-42854859 GCA_031762415.1 Simpsonichthys santanae | reverse complement strand
GTAGTTTATTTTAGTATTTACTGTAGTAGTAGTAGTAAGTAGTATGTTATTTTAGTATTTACTGTAGTAGTAGTAAGTAGTAGTTTATTTTAGTACTTACTGTAGTAGTAGTAGTAAGTAGTATGTTATCTTAGTATTTACTGTAGTACTATAGTAGTAAGCAGTAGTTTATTTTAGTATTTACTGTAGTAGTAGTAGTAAGTAGTATGTTATTTTAGTATTTACTGTAGTAGTAGTAAGCAGTAGTTTATTTTAAAGTATTTTAGTATTTATAAAAAAGTCCTGATGAGCTTGGCGCACTTATAGGTCCTCCTGGGCCAGGTACCAGCTCTCAAGATTCGCAGGTGGGTCTGGAAGTCTGGTTCTGCTCTGGTTCTGCACTTGTTCTGCTCCAGTTTGGTGGGTTCAGTGCAGCTTGTCTGCGTTGCCGAGCAGATCAAAACTTTACCCTTTTTTTTTTTTTTTTCCCCAGCGGAAGGAAACGGGTCTTCTGGGCAGGGCGTTCTGGGAAATGTAGTTTGTTATGAGTGGGAATACAGTGGAGGCTTACTAAGAGAAAACTACAAAATGGTGGCGCCTGTCCGAAGTAATTTTTTTTTTTTTGTCATTAACTTTTTCACAACCACGTGAGTACAGTGATACAGTATTACTGTACAGTCCACAAATTTTTATTTATTTATTTTATTATTTTAGTCTAGTACAGTATATGGACTGTATGCCCACAAACCGCGATAGAGCGAGTCCGCAGTCGTCGAACTGACTACTGTATTAAAAATATCAGCTCCCATTTTGACTTTAACGCCAGCTGTTATTGTCTGTTTACTGTCCGTTTTCTCTAATTATGAAATATTTTTTGTGTGTTTGTGTTTTTAGGTTCCATCGGCCGTAAAGAGCTGCAGCTGCAATCAGAAGCTCTGTGGGCCGCAGGTCCTAGCGGTCCTCCAGCCCCTCGCTCTCCATTTGCTTCTGAATCCAGTTGACCTTTTTTCCTAACAAGACACTTTGAATTACCATAGCAAGGAAAGCTCAGTTTTTTTTTTTTTTTGTTTTTTGTTTTTGCAACATTAAACATGGCTGCATTTGATTTAGGAGAACCAGATTCAAGACTGTGGGGTTGTGCTTGTTGGAGCTTTAATGGAAGTTTTAAACTGAGCTTTTCCTGCTGCAGCTGTTCAAAATGTCTTCTGTAGAGAACATCTGTTGCGTCTGATGATACCTAATTAAAATGACAGCTACAGTAATGTCTTAAGGCCATTTGGAGGCAGCAATGGGACATTTGCACATATCTATAGTGAGAATATTGCTGTGTACAGGCTTGCTGGACAGAACATTTATTTATTGTAAAGTACAATTTTTTTTTTTTTTTTTTTTTGTTCTCCTCAGGCCTTGTATTGCAAGGTCCCTGTGAGGAAGAAAAAAAAAAGAAGAGCAAAACTAGCTTTATATTGTTAATGTGGCTCAATGTAATATAAAGTCTGCTTGGCTTGTCAGAATACTATGACCATATATGGACATCCTGGTAGAACAGGAAATGGGATGATTTGAGGCTGGTGTGACGTCAGTCCCTGTGTTAGCTGGAGGAGGAGAGGCGGTTGGTTCTGGTCTGAAACACTGCAACTTCTTTTTAAGCCATATTTAGATTAGATTGCCACTAGAGGGGGTCATATCATAAAAGTTACAGAAGGAGGCTCTGGATGTTGGGAGGAGAAATAACCTGCAAGTGTTACATTTAAACAAATAATTAAACTAGATATCACCCTCTTTGTGATTCCAATACCTGGTGATTTTATACCATCAAACATCCTGAGTTAAGTGACCAATGATCTTGTTTTATTGAAGTTTTTTGTTTGGGGTTTGTTTTTGTTTTTTTGACAAGAGGGAATGGTGCCAAAGAAAAGGCAGGGATTTATTTATTGATTAGGTAAAACTTACAGGTTTGAGTTTGTTGGGGAATATGATATGATTTTTTTTTTCTAAATGGGATGCTGACTGTTTAACCTGAGAGGCAAGCAGCAGGAAGTCAGAAAAATACTTTTTTTTTTAAAACACGTTTCTCAACATCACCTCAGTTTAGCTAAAACACAGCGACAGAACCAACAGATGTTTACCAGAGGGCTGTCATTTGCAGCTCGTGTGCATAATCACATTCTCTTTACACGTCGTCGTAGCGTGCACCTTGAATTCAGGTAACTATAAAGTAACTCGGCTCAGTTTTATTTGATTTTTGGTATTTTTGTATTTAAAATAACCAAATATGTACTTAATTTATTACTGAATAGAATTAGTTTTTATTCTGCAGGCAGGTGACCGAGTCAAGATGTTCTTTCAAATGAACACGTGCCTAGATTATAATTTATTTGTGCGGCTTGCTTTCAGTTTAGTCCAAATAAAGATTCAAACTGCTCAAGTTGCATGTTAACGCGCCGTGTAAAGAAAGGATAAATTGAACAGAGCGTAGGAGCTTTTCTGTTTTGTTCCATTTGTCAGAGAGATTTGTGCTGATGAGTGACTGACAGGTTGGGCTTGTCATCGTAAAAAAGCCTCTTGTTTTTCTTACAAACTGACAAAAGGCCAAAAAAAAAAAAAAACCAGCGTTTCTCTGCGTCTCCTTGTGTGGAGGTTGTAAAACAAAAAGATGTACAGTGATGGCCAAGAAGAAACAGTATTCATTCATGTTTTGTTCTATTTGGATTGTTTTGTTCTTGTACAGAATGTGTATCGAGCATGTGCATATGTCAAAATTAATTTTACTGCAAATATAACACAATGATGTAAATGTTTTTAATGAGTTTTTTTTTTTTTTCCCTTAATTATCTTTAAATACTGATTTTAAAAAGCAATGTGGCTCAAATATAAATGTTTTTAGGCAACATATATCTGTGCTCTCCTGCTGTTTTTTTTAAGTCTCCTCCGTTTTGGGCTCGTTTTTATTTCCTCTGAGGACTAGAGTACTCTGAACTGGAATTATTTGTAATAATTCTGTTCATCTTTAAAGCATTTTATGTATGGTAGTTCAGATTTAACCATATCTGAATTTAAAATTAGCAACAGTGAGCAAATATGAGAAGAATCCCTTGCTTTTAAAATATACATGTATTCAGATGAAGCACATCCAATGCTTTATCTGTGTTTTCTATTTAGAAGCACAGAAAAAAAAAAAAGACATTTTAATTATTAAAGCACCATTAAACTATTATATAAAGTTCCATAAAAGCTATAAATATAAATGTTTGCATAATATTATCTGATGATTCAGGGCATTAAAATTTTATGGCTATAGTTTGCATCTTCCATAAAACGTAGGCCTTACATAAAAACACGTTTTGTGTGAGCTGGTGAACACGATTCTTGGGAGAAGTTACAATTATTTACTTAATATTAGGGGTGCACCGATTTCTAAAAAATCTGACCTGCCCATTCTGATTTTGGCCAATTTTGTTTTATAAGCAACACTGTCAGGTGTTACAAGGTCGCAATGACCTTCAATTTTCCATTTTTATTTAATTGAGAATGAACAATATCCTAGAAAAATATTTTAATTGCAGGTATAGTGCTTTGAAATAAATGAAGTTCAGACAATTGTTAAAACTCAAAACTTGTTTTGCATGCAAGTATCAGCTGATTTCCCAAAATAAAGGGAATGGGGGCCGATTTATCGGTGCACCCCTACTTAATATGCAAATACTGTACTCCATCGTTGTATTTTAGATGCTGTCGCTGCAAAATAGAATCAGAATAAAACCAGAAATCTATAAAGAAATGTAGAAGTGATGGAGCAGAGGTTGGCGAGCCTGTGATTGGAAGGTTGCTGGTTCAACCCCCAGAACCGACAGCATTAAAATGTGGGTGGGATGAAGCACCCACACCTGCCTCCACCCTGCTCTGCACCCACACCAGGCCTTTGCCCTGCTCTGGGACCTTGAGCAAGGCCCTCAACCCCATCTTCTGCTCCCCGGGTGCTTCAGTGGCAGCCCTCTGCTCCACACAGAGGGCTGTGGTAGCTCAGTGGTTGTGTCAGGAAAGAACATCCGGCATAAAAACAATTGCCAAGTCTTTGTGCAAGTTAGTTTGCTGTGACGACCTCCGAGGAAGAATTCAGCCAAAAGATGGAAAAAATAATATGTCATGGGTTGGTTATGAAAAACAATAACTCGTATGTGTGGTCATCTAAAACTAACAATATTTTTTTTTAGATCTAAAGAAATTGCTTTATGCTCTGGCAAAACTTGAATGTTTGGTTTTCAGATCACTCACAGGAATGATGTAATTTCCTCTTGAGGTTGATCGTGCAAACCTCGAGGCTTTTTCTTAAGCTGCTGCTTTTAATTTGTAACATTTCAACTGGTTAAAAAAAAAAATTATATTTGTGAATGTGTGCTCCTCAAGCTTCCTTTGTCACGTTCCAGGAAGAAAATGTATTTGTTTCAGACTTGAGTGCTTCTAAACCGTCTGTGACTATTTCCTTTAATCAACACGTTGGTCACAGTTTATTTTACTTTATTTATTTTAGAAACTGAGATGCCTAAAAAATGTCCAGCTTTAAAAACAGTCAAATAAATTGATTATTTTTTAGCTCCAAGAAAAATAAAGCAGAACTGGATATTTCACATAATTTGCTATAATCCATGTTTGATGTTAGCTTACGTTATACAGTACAGTATATTCTAAAACAGCTCCTGTTACATCCTTATTGTGTAAAAAAAAAAGAAAAAAAAGTGTTTTTTGTATATAGGAGAAATCAGTTGTCGTGTTTTTTCTTCTGTCAGTGTTTTGTCACAGTGGATAAAAATGTGTCGACAGGACGTTCACTGTGCAGCTAAGGATCTTACATATGAATATTACATGTTTTTGTTTGTGTTTGTTTTTTACGAGCTGCGTCATATTTAGATGAAACAATCTAAAAACTGAATTGAGCAACAGCTAAGAGGCGTGGTTACTGTCATATTTCATCATTTTTCTTCCAAAGAATGAACTCCTCTTGGAACTGAAGGTAGTAAATTTTTCAGCGTTTCGTGAAAGAATAAATCTTAAACCGTCTGTGGTCATCTTTGTTTACGAGACCGATCTGGGCTGCAGGCAGACATCCTTGTTCAATTATACACTTTGATTTTTCAAAGTTTTATTTCTGGCTGCAGTAATGGATTGTGTTACACACTGCACATTTTTTTTTTTTTTTTTTTTTTTAGCCTAATGAGGTTCAAACGGGGCTAGGTTTTTAGTTTATTTGTTGTCTCGTTTTTCTTTAACTGCACAGCTCATTTTGGTTACATTATTTTTGTTCATTTTGCCATTTAACAGCTGCAAGAAACTTAGATTTCCAGGGAAATTAGTAAAGCAGAACATTAAGCTTTGAAACTGACCACAATTAAACACTGTCTGAAATTGGCTGCATTTTTCGCCTTTGTTTTTGACCTTTGACAAGAAGGTGAAGGAGGACAGCCTTATTGAGAGTTCAGTCAGATATAATTTGTGTTGGCACATGGAAGAAGAAAAAACTAAAAGAAAGATGTTGCAGGTTGACAGGGATCAGATTGCAAATGCAAAGTGACAATTGATTTTGGCACATTTTTATTTCCAATACATTTTAACATTTAAAAAATAATCTTTAAAAAGCAAGTTTTAAGTGTTTTTTTATGCCAGGTGTAAAACACAAAGGCCTTTAATTGGTTTTTCTGTCCCCAACAGAAAGGCGCCCAGTTTCTACTCAAGTGGGCAGAAAAATGAGCAGTACAATAAGTTGAGGGGAAAATGAACACAATAATAACACCTATTACAAACAGCAAAAAGTCAGAGGTTTTGTGGACTCTTCAAGCTGTTTCTGAAACACAATGAGATTTTAAACTGTTCCTGATCCAACTCTGGCAAGTTTATATTTCCATGATCAAGTTATGTTGCGACAAGCAACAGAGTTTTAAATGAGCCCAACTGCAGGTGAACGGGCAAATAGTCTTATAGTTCTAAGAGGAAACACACTCAACACAGCGCCGTCACAGCCTGCCTCAAATAAATTAGTCACAGAATGACAAGTCTAAGTACCTTAATTTATTTATTTATTTATTTAATTATGGTGAACTTCTTCTAAAGCATTGTAAATAAAGTACAGTAATTTGTTCTAATTACTGTTGTCATCGTTCTTTGTTTGTAGGCAGGTCTCTCTTGTAAATGAGTCCTCGAGGCTCAATGGGATTAACCTGCCTAAATAAAGGTTGAATTCACCTTTATTTATACAGGTTGATCTCTTTGAGTTAATTGTTGCACACAAGAGTTCAGTCTGTTCACACTGAGCAAAAGTCAATAAATTGGGATTCTATGCAAATTAAAATGTTGCTTTTTTTCTCTATTTTTTTTTAAACAAAAGCCAAACATGGTAAAAAAAAAAAATTTTTGGTTGAGTATACATTCTATTAAAATTTAACTTGTCAATATTTTAAGTTGAACAAAACCTCAACAAAAGTAAAGTAATTTCAAACACTAACACTTCTACTACTACTACCACTACTACTACTACAATAATAATAATAATAATTCATTCAACCTTTATTTAGGCAGGTTAATAATAATAATAATAATAATAATAATAATAATCGGGTGCTTGCACAGTACATTGTGTACCGGACCGGTATTTAAAAAAAAAAAAAAAAAGGACGGAAACAAAGTATTCGAGTTTTTGTTCCTTCCCGGTTCGTTTTGCACGGTAACACACCGGATGCCGTCGTTTGTTGAAACATTGTGTATCATCTCAGGTTCTGCCTTCAATTTTGAACTCTTTCTGCTCCATGTAAGTACTTTTATTGCTTTTGAAACCCTAAATGACACCGCTTAAATCGAGATTCATGTTTTATTTTAAAGTTACAGACTTTTATTAGTCCATAAGTTGCATGCTAAGCTAATGTTAGCTTACAGAGCGAAACAAGCTGTGTAGAACGCGTCAGTTTAGTCTAGTTTTAGATTAAATAAAACATAAATTTCTAAAACCTCAAGGAAAAAGCTATATTCACAAGAAGCAAGATGGAGTTAAAAGATAAGGTAGCATGTTTGTTTTTTGCCGACAAGCGATTTTTATACATTTCCCTGACGATTGTTTTTATGTTTAAACAACTAAATTATGGATCGTAGCATTATATTTCTACTCGTAAGACAACTAGAGGCAGTGTTAGGATGATGAGATTACATTTTTGGTCTGTAAAAACCTTTCCAATATGTAATCTTTTATTTATTTATTTATTTATTTTTTTACTGTCTGAATTTCTGGTCACTTTTCTGACAAACTCATATTTTCTACAAACTGTTTCCATCTTTATACAACATTTCTAACAAAAAGTATGTTACACCCATTTATTAACTAATTATTTCGTTTTTCAGTTTGTTCAACATGCTAAAACATAAAATCCTAAAATGTTCAAAGCATGAGTTGCACAACTATTATCAATGTAATTTACATTTTGTTGGAAAAATATACATACATTTTAAACAAACTAACACAATAATAAATTACATTAAGACTGACAAACAAAGCCACAGTGTTGCATATTTAAAAAATTTAAAGGGCTTTCTGTCTTGTAAAGTTGACCAACAGTACTGTTAGTTACTTGCTGCAAAAACAAATTTACCGTAATTCTCAAACCATGAAAAAAAATCAAGCTTTTCCAACCTCCATGCGTCGGCAAGTGAAGGATAATTATTGTATTTTTAGATAAGCATTGGACATTTTGGGAAAGGAATCTGATGTGCGTCATTGCTAAATGTGTGCAACACTTTTTATCCTCCCATCCAGACGGACGCATCTAAGGAAGAATGACAGACCGGTACAACATCCACAGCCAGCTGGAACATCTCCAGTCGAAGTACATCGGTACAGGACACGCAGACACCAGCAAGTGGGAATGGCTGGTCAACCAGCACCGGGACTCCTATTGCTCCTACATGGGACACTTTGACCTACTCAACTACTTCTCTGTTGCTGAGAACGAGAGCAAGGCACGTGTCCGCTTCAACCTAATGGAGAAGATGCTTCAGCCATGTGGGCCACCAGCAGACAAACCAGATGATTCTTAGATTACATAGTGAGCTGTGCGAGCTCACTCTTTTTTCTTTATTTCCTCTCAGCTGAGTCATTTTCTTGGACATTTAGTTATTTTCTACAAAAAGTTCTGTTATTTTACACCCTTGTCTGTCCCAGCCAACAATATCAGAGCTAACATTTGGTGTTGTGGTATCTGAGAGTCTTCTCCAACACACTCTTGAGCTCTAACAGCTGTTCAAGGTTTTTGTTTAAATTTATGTCATGTAAGGTGTTAGACGGCATGCATTCCTTCAAGGAGTTTCAGTTTCAAATTACAATGAATTAAAGGTTATTAGTCTTTCTGTCACTGTGTTGATCTGTGTGCCAACTGATTTAAACCTTTTGTGTTAACAGTTTTCTAAAGATAACAGAAAACACCCAGCAAAGCTCAGTCGGGTCATCTGGATGGTTTCTTTCTTTTTTGTTGAAACACTTTGTCCTTCATCCAAAGGACTTCATCAGTCTGAGGAGCCGCAACAAACTCAGTCCCACAAGCAGCGCGCACACACACACAGTGAGCACACAAAAAAAGAAACCGTCCATATGACCTGACTGAACTTTGTTGAATTTTTTACCTGGATTATTGAACATGAACTTTGATTTAAGAGAAAACAGCTAGCTGCTCCAAAAATTACAATCACAGTTGATTTTTTACAGAAAGCTAACAGCTGTTTTTTTCTTTTCTTTACTTTTTATTTTACATCAGGAACACGCTAAAACCATGCAGACATGTTTCTATGGTTATTAAAAAAAAAAACATTTACTCATCATGGCAAAAGACAGTTTTTGATTTTACAACCTTCACGTTTGATACCATGCCACTTTATTTATAAAGCACTTAAAACAGCAACAAGGTCAACAAAGAGTTTCTCGCAGATCTTTTTAATATTAAATATCTCGCATTTCAGCATCGACGACAAATGTCACTAAAATTTCAAATTAATAAAAATCTGTAAAATAATCAGTAAAGAATGGCTTCACCAAAAAACTGGTGAATAACATGATTAAATGAACTGTTTATTCAGTGTTTATGTTTAATACATTTTTCTGTTGCAGATACTGTATATGAAATATGTTATTTTAAAAAATTACAGTAATTTAAATGTCAAAGTTCAACTTCCTATTTGATAACAAACTTTTAAAAAATGTGTGTTTTTGCATTTATAACAGCACAGTTCAGGCCAGAGCAAGTCCTCCTACACCATCTCCCACGTGCATTAACACTCACACTGTGGGTCATCGTCTGTGCATGACCTCTTGTCTTGATGCATCTTGTTTTTTAAACATGCCTGTTTAATTTGTGTGATGTAATGTTTGAAAGACCTAAAACTAGCAGGTTTGGTTGTTGTCTTGACAGAATCTTAATGATCTTGCTTCAAAGTGCAAATTAGCCTCTCAAATGTTGATCAGGGACATAACTCAGCTCAGGATAGACACCAGGGGATTTTCCATGAGTGGCTGTAATAATGTGCCACCTCCCATGGCATGTTTTTCTAACGTGAACTGTTGATGAAAGGTGAGCAGCTGTCTCTCTTTGGGGCTCCTGTGGTGTGCAACAAGAAAAAAGCAGCAGGTGACTTGCTGACTAGAGTTTTATTCATCAAAACATGCTGGCACCCAGATTTACTCACAAACACGGTCAGGTCTTGGAGGAGCTACCGTGCACGATGACTCATTGTTGGATGGAGAGTCGGTGGGCGCTGAGGAAGTTCTTCCACTGCGTCTTTACCTGGTGTGTATTGGTTTCTTCTTGGTGGGGGAAGTCTTTGCCATCTGTCTGCGCTGTGAGACTGAGAGATGCCAAGTCAGGCGTGAATCCAGCCAGGCTGCCATCACACACACACACACATACATATACACAACAGTGACAGAAGCTGCTTGATCTGATCAGAGTCATAAATAGACACAAACTCCAGCTCCAAAAGACTGTCACATTTGTTGTTTATGAGTATTTACAAGTTTAGTATAAAGTAAAGGAAATTTATTAGAAGCTTTTAAAAAACATCAACTTCCACTCTGATGGAAATAATGGCTGTATAATTGTGTTTTAGTGCATTCACAATACAAACCAGATTCCAAAAAAGTTGGGACACTAAACAAATTGTGAATAAAAACTGAATGCAATGATGTGGAGATG
>JARVLU010000001.1:42820348-42830634 GCA_031762415.1 Simpsonichthys santanae | reverse complement strand
AATTTAGGGTCCCCAATTATTTAAACAAATGTCTCAAACTGCAGACCAGTAACATAACTGGATAATCCTTCATGAGAAGTCTAAACTTTGCTTACAGATCATTTCTACTTGAATATAAGGTTTTCTAAAAGCCCGAGACACAATTATTTGCATAGTATGTGTCATTGTGTGATATTTTATATCTATATTTTTATTTTATGTTTTCCTGTCAACTTTGCTTTTTGTGTCTATTGTACAGCACTTTGGTTGGCCTTGTTGCTGTTTAAAGTGCTCTATAAATAAATTGGTATGGTATGGTATCAAATCAAGAAGTCCTTTATAATGAAACTGAGTTATGTGTATAGCACATGCACATGCACAAAGACCGTGCATGTGTGTGGGAATCATTTGTTATACCTGAGCTTTTCTGCAGAGATAAGGCATTCACTAAAGTCTCATTGTTACAGCCTGTTGAAAAATTGCAGTTCTGGGAGGAAGGCAATTTAAAGACCAGGTGGTGATGGGAATAACAATTTCTCATGTTGCAGACATGAATTAAGTCTCTGTGAGATTCAAGTGGCAAATATCTGAGAGAAAAAGAGCCACAGCAGAGTGGAGGGTCACATGTTGAGCATAACTGATACATTTAATGGTTATTATGTGCAACAAAATGTGGCAATAAGACAATATGAGATCATTTAATCCAAAAATCACCATGTTCATCTTTAGAATATGAGCTACAAATGAAACGTGAGTGCTCAGATCAAAACAGCACAATGATTTATTGACTTTTTGTCTTGTAAAAGTCAGAGAAGTTTATTACACTCATTTAAAGTCCTGTATTAGCATGTGTGTGCACTTGTGTTCTTTTCTGATGCAAAAATTTCTCATGAATCGCTGGACAATTTTAATGAAACTCTTATCACAGCTAATTGACATTACAACACAAAAATAGCTCTGTCATCAATTTAACAGATACTGAGGCATTCCTCATACATTTTCTGAGCATGAATGTGTGCAAAATGTTTGACCAAATGACTGCAACTTTATTGTTTCTCCAAATAAGATGCTCTGGCTTTAAAAGCAGCAGGTGATGTGCAGTATATTTCTTCAGCTAGACTTTAAATATTATTATTGTGTGAATGTTTATGAGGCATTCACACTGTTGTGATCCATTTTTCTTCTGTACGTATTTCAGCATCTTTCTCGTTCCACAGTTTTTGTGCTATTTCAACAAATCATACCTAAAAACGTTCAGGTCTTTCAGAAGGGTGCTATGACTTTTGGTATTGGTGCAACTTTAGCTTTTTGAAATATTTAGCCTTTTCTGCCCCTTTCCCTCATAGACAAAGAATTGAGCTCATTTGACATCCTTCACATAGATCTGTTTATAACCTTTTCCTGCTCCTTTCATATTTTGTTCTGATTCAGTTTCTTTCAGCTTCCTTGAGCACATTAAAACTTTTTTCAGCTACTTTCAGCTTATTTCAGCTGTTTGTTTGTTTTTCAGCTGTTTTGTGCTCAGTTCGGATTTTTTCTTCTAACTTACATTTTTGTGGTTCTTCTCACTTCTTTCTGCTAAATTCAGCTTATGTTCCTTTCGGCTTATTTATGCAAGTTTCAGCTTTTACTGCTATTTCATGTACTATTCATCTGTTCTTATGCTAATTTGAGCTTTTTCCAGCTAATTCTGCATTTTTTGCACTCATTTCATCATTTTCCTCTCCACTTACTTCTGGAAATTTAAACTTCTTTCTGCAATTTAGCTACTGTTTCAGCTGTTTTTTGTTGTTGTTGCTAACTTAAACAGATAACTTCCACTTTTTTGTGGTCATTTCTGCTTCTTTCAGTCTAATTGGACAAACGTGTTATTTGTGCTTTCTTCTGCTAACTGAAGCTTGTTCTACCTGTTCAGCTAACATTTGAGCATTTTCTAGCTCATTTCGGCTGTTTCCAGATAAACTCATGTTTCTTGTGGTAATTTATGCTACTTTCAGCCTAATTAACTGTTTTCTGATCATTTCAGCTTGTTATGCTTCATTCAGCTTATTTCTGCTAGTTTGAGCTTTTTCTGTTATTTCAGCTACTATTTAGCTGTTTTATGCTAATTTTAGCTTTTTCAGCTAATTCCACATTTTGGAGCTCATTTATTTCCACGTCCTTCTGATAGCTTAAGCTTCTTTCTGCCCTTCAGCTACGTTTTATCTGTTTTTCTTTTTGTTTGTTTGTTTGTTTGTTTTTTCTAGTTTTAGCTTCTTTTATTTTATTTTATTTATTTATTTTTTTTGTTGCTAATTTCCAAAATTTTATGTTCATTACAGCTATTTTAAGCCTAATTAAGCAAATTGTTTCTGCTATATTCTACTAGGGATTTGTTCTTCCATTTCAGCTTGTTTTTTTTTTTTTAAGCTAATTTGTGCTGTTTTAGCAAGTTCTTCTGCAATACGTATTCTCACTGCATTTTTGCAGGAAATGCAATTTCTCTGGTTGTTTATTTACTAGTCTGTCCTCAAATTAAGAGCTGGTGAAGATGATTCTCACTCTTTCTCTCTGAGAGAAGCAAGCAACATTGATCTCTGTCTATTCTTAAGACCAAATAACGGACAGAACAAAAATCCAGACATTTTTCTTTTATTTTGAAGCAAGAACAAAAAGCATCAAGAGTCCACTGGTATCTTTAACACGTGTAGTGTGTTGTTGTGTAGAACATCACTAATAACTGAGAAGTATTTGTCTGTTCAAGATATTACACAACAGGCATCTTCAAGACTTGATCACACCGTGAAATGAGTCACGACTCAATGTTGCAAAATGTAGAAGGGACACCAGACGCTTCCTCCTGCGCTTTTAAACAAACCATAAACCCATTTTTTTGTCTCATTAAATTAGACACAAATTGAATATAATTGAATTGCATGCGGCACCTCAACCACACTTTTTCTTCTTACGTTGCTTGGCACGTTTTCAGTTGTTGCATCAACGTGACTGAATCTGATAAACCGTGCAGATTATAGAAACAATAATATATATTTTTTGAAAAGCTTCCCATTTGGTGACTATTTCTCTACAAAATGATCAAGTTCACATGTGGAAAAACACAGCTGTAATTAGAACTCTGTTTGGACCAGTTCATGAGCTAAATCAGGAGTGTTATTTTTCTAAATGTCTCTGACAGTGGGTGACATTTTCCTGCTGTTCAGAATAAAAATGTTGTGTAAGTGGTTCATAATAAGCTCTTGTCTTGTGCATGTGGCTGTGGACACAGTTTTGTGTGCAAAGGGAAAAATAATATCCAAATCCCAATAATAAATTTATGAAAGAAGCCTGCTGGATTATCGCTGGAGCTTTTATCTCAGACAATAACTGTAACAATATAAACTTTGTTTCTCATCATATCTGATCCAAACAACTTGTCATGATGGGACTGGACTGGTTAGCTTGTGTATAAAACATGAACTGAGGTGCAGAAAACCACAAAGAAAAGATCTGACCATTTGTTCTGGAAATGATCGATTCTTCCAGACGAGAGTTCTCGCTGCTTTGGGTCGTTTTCAACCAAATGGTCAGATTCAGACCCATCAACCTTTCAACGAAATAGCAATTCAGTAAATCTTAAATGTTTGATTTGTGTCATAGAGCACAAATGTCTTTTTTCTTTACTAACGTAGATAAAAATGTTTTGAATCAATCCAGTGTCACAACAGTCTCTTTACAGAAAGTTTCACACACAAAAAATGTTGTATAGTTTCAACCAAAATGCCATTTTTTTTAAATCTCTGAAGCACTGAAGTGACTAATAATCATCAGTTACATTCTTATTTACCCTTTAATTTGCTCTTGATTTCACTCAAAAAGCAGTATATGACCCCTTGTTGAAAGTGAAAACAGTAAAAATGTTTTTGCTCTTGTACGTGAGTTAACCTTGGCTAAATATCTTATGAATCACCAAACAGAATTTATAAAACTCTCAGAAAGGAATCACTGGATGTGCATCTACATCTAACTTTTAGAGGTAACTCAACTCAAGAGGGCGGCCACAGCTACCGTACTTGCCGCCGTACATGTCGCACTGCTGTATAAGTCGCATCAGTCCAAATATGTCTGATAAAGTGGAAAAAACATAAATAAGTCGCTTCGTAAAATGAATTGCATCTATTATGCATCACCACTGATGTGTCACGTTTGTTATGTGTCACCGCTGACCAGCCAGAACTGTGCCAAAAATTGATTGTCTGCCAAATGGCGGCTGCGGGGGCGTGCACAGAAAGACTTTAACAAAAGTTAAAAGAGATTAAAACTTTAAAACAATTATGTGTTTGCTCAAAATTATAGCAAAGGTGTGTCTCAGTCGAACTTTTCCTTCAAAAATGCACTTTAATGGTCAAATCTTACATTTCACCTGGGCGGCTTGGTGAAATGCAGCTGATTTGACGTTTGCTCCAGGAGTTCTGGAGCGAGACGAAGGTGTTTCTCTGGCAAGACAAGTGTCTCATTAATATCTAAGTTTACCTATTAATGAGACACTTGGCTTTCCATATTAGTTGAGGGCCTTCTAGAGGCTGAAACCGGTAGTGTTATATATTTTTCCTGTCAGAATTAATGAAATCGTTGTGGTAGTAGCTGACAGTCATTCACAACACATACTCCAACTAGTAGGTTGTGGAATTTGCCAGGTTTGACCAAAATGGCTGCAACTCCACCATTTTCTAACAAATAACAATCTTCGTTCTGAACTCGGGCATGAAAGGCAGCGAGTGATATGCATTCCTTTAAGGAATACATGTCTGACGTCAAGCACAGTATACACCTATATGCACAAAAATAAAGTCTGTGGATGCTTATTTACAAATGACACACGGCATGTGACAACTCATGGTCCTTTAAAGCAAAAAGAAATAAAATAGGACGTCTGCTGCTTCCCTCTTCATTCTGCAGCTGAAAACAAAGAGAAAAGACCAATAATCAACAGCTTATTCTCATAAAATTGTGTGTTGGTGCTGAAAACCATAAATGGACCCGTTGTGTGCTCAGTGTGACATCATCACTTTTCACTCAAAAAAAAAAAAAAAACATTCATTGGAATTCTTTCAAATGCACATTTTAAGGTTGCACACATAAATTAATACACATCTTCTCAGCTAACAATGCAGATCTGCTCTCTGTGTAATAATAATTATCCCAAATCTTCCATATTTATTGTAGAAAAACACCACAGAATCAATACATTTGAAATCAATGTAATTATGTCTTTATAGTGAATTATAAAAAATACTGATCCACGACAACAACAACGAAAGGCGTCTTGCACAAAGAGTACACAACAAACATGTAAGCACAGGCAATTTTAAAGATTACAGCAGGTGTTCAGTCCTGCTTGGCTCATTTGTTTAATCCTCCAGAGCAAAAGTGAGCCCGTTTAAACATCATGCGACGGCTGTTGGATTGTAGTTAATCATACGCTGGCAACAATCTGCTTCTAGAACAGCATATTTTAGTACAAACAGGCTGAGGAGTCTTCTGCTGCAGGTTCAGAGCAGCCACAGTTTGGCACAAAGATCCACTGTAATGATTTCCTCCAGGAACAGATTCAGACTTTCACCATTTCCTTTAACCCTCCTGCTGCCGTTGAGGGTCATTTTGACCCAAAGGCAGCTGGAGGGTTAAACTAAGCTTTCTGTTTTGTGTGTTTTATGAAAAGTTTCATCCAAATCAAATCTGATTGGTTGATTAAGTTAAAGTCTAACGCCAGACATGGAAACTCGAACAGTGTTGATGAAAAAGACACGGCAGTGCAGCGACACTCTTCATAAATCTGAAGCGGTCGAGGCCAGCGTGGCGCCGCGGACGTCGGTGATTGGTGTTAACTGCTCGAGTCGACCCCTGCTGCATTCAGACGGAGACGGATTGAAAAGCACAGTTGGTGTAAATGACAGAAGTTCAGCTGAGTCTTCATGGGGGCAGAAAAGCATGGAGCTGTAACAACTGTAAATCCACATTCACAGGAGCTCCTGCTGTTTTCTGACAAGTCAAAGTGCTTCTCGCAGAAGAACCGTGGCCAAGTGGCACAAAGACGTACAGACAAAGACAAGTCACCGATTTTTTTTTTTTAAAGCAAAATCAGGAGATAAATGAGGCGAAATAAATAAACTCAAGAATTTCAATTGGTTTTTAGGAGTTTGTCAATGCATTTTTCTATTTACTGGCAAATGTTTCTTTTTACACATGATGTTAAATTAAAATTCAAAAACATTAAAATGGAAAATATTGTTACAGTTCAAGGCAGAGCTTCTTAATTTTTTACTGATTCTGCTGCTCGTCTTTAATCATGTATCAGTAAAAGCTAAACAAAAACCAATTTGTTGCGACCACATGCGGGGAACAGCCTGACTCGGAGCGGGCCGTGCTGTTCAGCTCCAGCCGGGTTCTGGATTTGTCGTGTGTTCATGTGGTTTCTGTGCGTGGGTTTAAAGACCCGTGGTGACCTGCGTGAGCTCCGAGTTGAGATCGTCGTTGGTGACGCCACCGCAACAGCGAGAGTCCACCGACGACCCCTCCAAGCTTAGTCATACCTGCAGAGGGAAAGTGTTTTTGTCACAATTTTGAATTATTACCTATCTATTCAACCAAAATAAGAATCCAAAGTGGTTCCATTTTACTCTGCTGAAAGAGGAAGTCACGGTTATTGACACTACAAATAATATTGATGCTATACATTATATTGACATATACTTCCTGCTTTGGTTTTGGCACTGTCGAACGTTTTACATCAGGGATACATTTTATCTACTGGGTTCTGGTCATGTTGTTTTCTTTGTCAGATTGTATTGATTATTTATTTATAAACTTTTTTTAACCAGACGAATCCCACTGAGATTGCAAATGTCTTTTGCAAGGGAGGTGTGGACCTAGAGTTGTATTTTTGGCCCCAAAAATCCAACCCGACCTGGGCCCAACCCGACCTGGGCCCAACCCGTAGCCATAATTTCCGAACTCCACCCAGACCCGACAAATTAACAACAATTACAGGTCTGAACCCAACGCCCCCCCACCCCCCCCACCCCCCGACATTTTAATTAAACTTTGATTGCTTATGTAGTTATTAATAGTTTAGTAGATACACGCGGCTGAATAAAAGGAACAGCAGATCGGAGCTGAGGGGGTGTTTGTCCTTTCGTGGCCGTCAAAGCACATTAAATCCCTGCTTCTGCCTGCATTCTGCATTATTCAGACACAGACCCTGCTATGACATGTCTGCTTTGGGATCCCACCTGTGTGGGTCATCGGCCGCGTGCGTCCGCTGAGTGCAGCGGCTGAACGTCCATTTGGGTGATGAATTGCATCCTGGGAGTCCCATCTGAAGCTTAACTTCATTTGACCTCTTTCAAGGCTGGTCAGCGTGCTGTCAAATGGCCACGTGCAGCTGGTGAATGTATGGCAAGCCATGTTGCCATATAATTGGACTGTATGGCGAGCCATGTTGCCATATAATTGGACTGTATGGCAAGCCATGTTGTCATAGAATTGGATCACCAGCCACACACGTCCGCTGACGCAATCAAAAGCCCGACACCTACCTGGCCTGCCCATCCAGCACATTATTACGGCCCAGCCCGGCCCAAATTCAGGTTGGGCCGGTCTTTGGACCCGGGTCAGCTCTACGTGGACCTGAAAGCAGCCTAACATGCATGTTTGGGGCTTTGAAGCAGCTAAATTGGCCAAAAGGTTGAAAGATTTACTTTTTATCAATGCCTGCTGTCAAAAATATGTCATAAACCACTGGACAATTTTTAATGGAACTCATAGAAAGTAATCACATAATATACATTTACAAAAGATTAATTTTGAGTCAACCCAATCAAGATGGCTGTCACCAATGTTGATCTAAAAAACAAACAAACATATATTATCCTCTGTTTCTGTGGTAACAAACTAGTCCCCCAATTAGGCTTGGCTGTGTGTTCCCCAGTAAGTACTGGTTAACTGCCCATTAGCTCCTGATTCGTTCCTCTTTGGTTTTCGTGGTAACTACCCATTAGTTCTTGATTAGTTCCTCTTCATTTATGAGAGGTAATTAACCATTACTTCCGAAATGGGGTAAGTATCAGTAAGTACTGGTTAATTACTCATTAACTCCTGATTTGTTCCTCTTTGGTTTTCGTGGTAACTACCCATTAATTATTGATTAGTTCCTCTTCATTTACATGGTAACTAACCAGTAATCCCCTAACAAGGCTTGGCTGTTCCCTAGTAGTTATGCAAATTTTGTGTATCTTATTGTAAAGAGTTATCTGAAACACTAAATATAGACTTTTTTTTTTACACATATTGTGTCAGAAACCAAAAGTCAACAACACATACTTTACCAAGGTCAAGGTGAAGGTTATGAGCTGACTACTGACTATTATAAGGTCAAACTCATTGCATGTTGAAAATGTAGGTGCACTCCACCACCACCCCCCTACCCCCCCGCATCACGCACATACCCACAGGCACACAGATTACCTGCTGATTAGATCGTTCGCTCAAGTTTGTGGTGTTGCGTTCTCGCTGTGGGGCCTTGCGGCTGGTGGCTCCAGTTCTGGATGAGTTCTGCATCTCCAGCACTGAAGGACTCGGGGTGCAGAACTCACGGAAACAACGCTTAAAGTTCTCGTCCAGGTAGCCGTAAAGAACCGGGTTGAGACTACTGCAGGAGAAAACAGTCAAAAATGTCAAAGATTGAAGTAGTTTTCACGCATTACAGTATTTATTTTATTGGTATAGTTTTACAAACACGTCCCAGCATTTTATTACATGAACACTTAAAACTTGATATTAGTTGACATCTTTCCAAAAATTATTCCATCTGATCAGTTTAGTCTTTATTTCTTACCATGTTTTCATCTTTGAATTGCATCATTGCACAAATTCCTCTTCATATTTAGTCTCACTTCTTTATTTCCCAGAAAGATTTTCTTGTTTTATCCCATAACTGAGCAACAATCTCTCCTAACGACGTGAACTATGACATGACAGCCAACAGATTAGCTGCTACTGGGTGTGTGTACCTGTTGGTGTAGCCCAGGGCGATGCAGAAGTGCCAGGTGATGGTCTGCAGCGTGGAGCTGGGGATGTTGATCAGAGCCGTGATGATGACAAAGACGTGGATGGGAGTCCAGCAGACGATGAACACAGCAACCACCACCAGGACCATTCGGGTGATTCGACGCAGGTTTCTGTCTTTCTCCTGGGAGATTTGTGTGTTAAAAGAAGTAAAACATTTGTGCCAGGGAAGCTGATTATCATAAAAAGATGAAAACAAACTGAATTGAGGAAAAAAGCTGTACAGAAAATAAGTTTCAGGCGATGATTTGTAATATGAATACACATGAAAACACTATACTGTATATGTAGTCTTTCTTCTGAATACAAGTTGTGTTGACTCTGAGCACAACATGAAACAAGTTCATAATAAAGGAACAAAATGTTCCTCTGCATGTCTCTTTTCTAACAACTATAAAAACGTTGAGATGAAGAAGAGAGTGATCAGAATGACCCGAAATCAAAGTTTAAATCTCATTTAACCCAGAACTCCTCATATTGTCTTCACTATTACTCAACTTTGGTTAGGGTACGTTCATAAAACAGCTAACTACCGTATTTTTTGGATTATAAGGCGCAATAAGCGAAACAAAACAGTCAGATAAGTCAAACTTTATTCAACTCATTCACACTAACCACATAAAAGCAGTTTGAGGTCCATGAACACAACCAGAATTAATACATAAGGCACACCTGATTATAAGGCTCACTGTCGATTTTTTGAGAAATATTAAAGGATTTTAAGTGCACCTTATAGACTGAAAAAAAAAAAAAAACCCGGTAGGTATCAAAACAAAATCTATTCATGGAATTTCTGCCTTTTATCACTAGTTGAGATGTAACGGAGGAAAACACAGACATCCATCTCTTCAACAGGATGTGCAGTTTAATAAACTTTCAGCTAAAATAAATAAAAATATAAAAACATTTTGGTCAGTGGAACTTGGAGTCTTTTGCATCATCACTGAGCATGTTGCATTTGTCTTCTTAATAAGAATAAAAAGCAGAAAGCTGTCATTTTGTTCTGTATATGCTTGATATACAACATAAGGGACTTTTTTCATGCTGTGGTATTATCTTCCAACGACAAAGGTCAAATATAATCTCTAAAGTTTAAATTCTAATTGAACCTTCTAATTCTAATTGTTGTGTAATTTGAAGGTTATCATTGTTTGAACAAATTGTGAAATAAGGGGCAGATATAATAAGATTTCTTCTTCTTTCTG
>JARVLU010000001.1:42806418-42820248 GCA_031762415.1 Simpsonichthys santanae | reverse complement strand
AGGCTTAAACAGTTTTTTTTTATTGTTGTACTTGAAAGCAATTTATTAATCTTTTTTTTTTTTTTTTTTTTTTTTTATAAACTTGCCTGAAGCTGTCGCTGATTACTCTTAAAAATACAATCAGACAGCTTGTGAATAAATCATTGTCTTTCGTTTATTTATAAATTATAATTAAGAGCCTTTGGAGGAAAGTGTTAAAAAAAAAAAAAAAAGACTGAAATTTTCTTGATTTGTTCCATATGTGCAAGAGAGAGATAAATATGTTTGTTTCCTGACCTGGGATCCTGACAGCATCCGCACGCTCTTCAGCCTCAGGATCATGAGGCCGTAGCAGACAGTGATGATGAGGACGGGCATGATGAAGGCAAAGATGAATACACAGATCTTCATCAGGGTGTCCCAGTACCAAGAAGGGTGAGGGAAGTTAAGCTTGCAGTCAATACCAGAGTCTGTGGGGGGGACACACACAAACACATACACACACACACTTAAACTGAATGCTGACAGCTTCACCTTAATATGTATTACACGCATATTTGATTTCTACAACTGTTCACCTTAAAAACATGGAATCATTACTTATCGGAGGATGATTACTCAGCAGTTTCATGACATAAAACTGTTGAACTACTCTGGATCTGGCAGCTTAACACCACTGGTTTTAAATGTAGTTGGGGTCTTTGTGGACTGAACAGGTTCTTCTTTCAATTCGTCTGTGACCTTCTGCAATCCAGAAACATGCCTGGTGGGTTAGTTGGTGTGTGTGTGGGGGGGAGGGGGGGAGGGGAGTGTATGGGTGAATAGTTGATTCATGCCTCTGTGTGGTCTTGTGGTATGAAAAGAAGAAAACAAGGTTACGTTGAAGCAGTGACAAGTTATAAGGAGAAATAAATTGAAGAGATATTCAAAAGTGAATCATCATAAACTCACTTCAGGCAACAGATTAATGACTGATTTTTCTTGGGAACATGTCAAATGAAAGAAAATAAATGACTTCATGAGGAAAGCAAGCACATCTGCAATGTTATGGATGATATGAAAGCCTGTATTTGATGTAAAACCAAAGAAAGATTTATGAGGACATTATATATGAATGAACTGGTAGACATTAAACTGAAGATTTTTTTTTTTCATCAGCTGAAAATGTTTTGGGCTAATGAACTAATCTTTAAGGATGATAATTGTCAAGGGAATGTGTATTTTTTGCGCTCACCATGCCCCACATTTTTCACTGCTCTTTTAATGTTATTTGTGAATGATATTAAAATGTTCCATGATCCTTACTCGATGTAATAATCAGTCTTCATGTGATCGGTCAGTAAAGGGACAACAAGATATAGTTCTTTTAACCTTAAGATCTGATTGATATGATTACAGTGACGTCTTTTTTATGAGCGTCCTTGAGAGCTGCTGGCTCCCAGATTCCTCTGATTGCAGCTGGGATTTTGTAAATGATTATGATGAAACCTACACCTGGTTGTTTTGGGAATCTCTTTTTTCCACGGCAATAATCTACTACAAAACAGAAAGAAGTCTACTGAAACCCCCAAAAAACAACAACAACAACAAAAAAAACAACAACAAAACAAACAAACAAACAAAAACAAAAAACCAAACAAAAAAAAAAAAAAAAAAAAAACAACTAAAGACCAAGCCTTTCCGGAAGGAATGCATATTGTCCAATGTCTTTCATGAGTTTTAAACTGGTATCATCTGAGAAATGAGTTACACATACCGGTACTCAAAGCACATTTGCTTAAAACTTTAGCATCAACTCTGCTTGTCTATTAATGGAATATCATAAACGTCTAAAGGAATTTTCTTTGAAAAATTCAGAAATGAATCATTAGCTGCACGCACCACTGAATAACTTCTGGTGATAAACAGTTGACTAAGAAACTCAAAAATTGCAGTAACAAAGCAGTTTTACAGATACTGAGCAAATATAGTGTGGTAGGGAGTCTTTCCCGGCACATCGCTTGAATGCTACTTGTGAAATTCCCAGAAAGTTATAACTAGATGCACATTTACAACTAATTACCTTTTGGCCTATGTCCAATTCCAGATGGTCGCCACAGCTAAACTTCAGCCAGCACAAAAATGGTTACAGTATGTTCTATTTTACAGGTTTCCAGCTAACATTTGAAGTGGTAGTAGCTGACAGTCCGTCACAACAAATCTTTGCCTGAAATCTTGCTAAGATGCATGAAAATCACACATTAGATTTTCTTTGTAAAGAAAACAAATATAAATAACTCTGTGTCTAAACTTAGGATTAGGCCTGTCTCAATAACAAATTTTGCTTGGCGATTAATTGTCTCAAAAATTATTGCAATAAACAATAATATTGTTTGAAATTTGACAATAATTAGTAATTATTATCAAATTTAAGAAGAAATGTTGGTTAATTTGTTTTGTGTTTAGTACCTTTTTTGACCACTGGGTGGCAGTAAAACAAACTGTTTGAACCAAAGGATGGATAGTGAGGGAGCGAGTAGCGTGTCTCTTTAAGAAAAATGGGGGGGAGGCCCCTTGATGTGACAAGGCCTGCCTCTCGGTTCTCAAAATGGTGGATGCTCGGTGTGGTTTGAGCTCTTTAACATAGCATTTGTCACACAAAGCTTTTAATTTAAAAAATCAGTAAACAAGTTCTCAGCTTCTTTTTGCAGAGGAAAAACAAATTTTTAGACAAAGGCACGGGTTTCAACCTTGAATTCTGGAGCTTTGACAAGACGGTCGTTCTTCCCGAGGTCAGCCTGTTAGCTTAGCTCCTAGCTTAGCTTCTTTTAAATATTCAAAACCTGATTTTGGATGTTAAAACAGATTTTAAAGAGAAAAGAGAAAAGGAAGGGTCAGTGAAGAGCACTAGAGTTGAACCTTGTCATCCAGTGTCTTCAGTAGAATGAGAGACATGAAGAACAATAAAGCCGATAAAAAAGCCGATAAATAAAAATGAAGTTGATAATTTTCATTTATCATGCAATTAACTGATTTATAGCTTATTGTGACAGGCCTACAATTATCTAAAACTTTAACTTGAAGGACATGGGGAGACATGAACTCCTTTAACTTACGGTAATACTAATTCTTTAAATATTGTATTTCTGTTGGTCTGTTCAGCTGTGATTTGTTTTATATTAATGTTTCTATTTCTACAGAAACAACAGATTAACAAGAGAGTCCTTTAAAAGTGGCGATTTCACAAACGAAAACAACAACAGCTGTACTTGTTTGAATAAAAAATTACATATTGATTTACCTCCTCCTAAATCGATACTATGTGTTTACACATGCAGCAGATCCAGAGCGACGTTGGAGGTGAATAGATCGCTTGTGAGTGGTGTGTTCATTGAAGCCATGTGGACTCTGGTCAGCGCAGTGGGAGTTCAAAACCATTACCGGTAGTTAATGCAAACGTATGAATTTATGCAGGTTTTGTAACTAAATGTCTAATCTGTGTTCTTAAATTTCCTGTCAGTAATGAGTTTGTCATTTAGCTAAACTATAATTTACCAAGATCAGTGAAACATTGCTTTATTGTTGATTAAAACAAGGTTTTTCTCTGCATATTGATTTTTTTTTTAAGTTTCAAAAAGCCCCAGCGTGTTTGAATGTCTATCAATGCCCTTGTTTCAAACACACTTTCTCTTTTCATCCCATTCTCAGTAATTTCCTGGGAACCTACTATCCATATGGTTGTGGCTAATTGCTGGAGAGGTTTGACACTCAGGGTTCATCGCTTAAGAAGTCTGCACCTGCTTACCGACTCACCAACAGATGATAAGATTATTGTAATGAAGTAGGGATAATTGTTTTATCACTGCTTAAGTATCGTTCTCTGCTTCTGTGTCTTTCATGAAGAAAAAAAAAAAACATTTGTAGACATCACACATAGAACTGACTCTTCAATTATCTTTTACAGAAAACTTTTTTTAAATTTATTTTAAAAGTGTAGATGTGTGCTTACGCTTGTCAGTCACAACGGTGGAGGCCATGAACATGACAGGTAGCCCGATGGCCGAGGAGAGAATCCAGTTGCACACGTTGACAATCTTGGCGTTGCGTGGCGTCCTGAAATCCAGCGCCTTGACAGGGTGGCACACGGCGACGTAGCGGTCGATGCTCATGGTGGTGAGCGTGAAGATGGACGTGAACATGTTGTAGTAGTCGATGGACATGGCCATCTTGCAGAGGACGTCACCAAACGGCCAGGTGCCCATCAGGTAGTTGACGCTCTGGAACGGGAGCGTGCTGGTCACCAAGGTGTCTGCCACCGCCAGGTTGAAGATGTAGATGTTGGTAGCGGTCTTCATTTTGGTGTACCTGGGTAGAAAACGGGGAGAAGTTATAGACAGCTAGTGGATTAGGTGCTCACACAAAAAAATCCACTGATCATCACATCAGCAAGGCTTCTCTGTAGTCATGCAATAGTTCCTTTTTTATTTATTTTTTGTTTCTTTTTATGTCTGGTTTATTTTATGCCTCGTTGAAAGTCTTCAAAAATATACAGAAAACCTTTCTGCAAACAAACCGCTAATGGAAAACATCACCAAAAACCAGAACCATAGAAACCTTCATGTGAGAGGAGACACTAAAAGACTGTTTCCTGTTTCATTCTCTCATTTCCTTTTTTAAAGACGAATGTGACACTGCATGAAGACACCATTAATCAGATACGTGGAATCCCTTTTCACCACCGAAAAGGCTTTATGCTCGTGAAGAACTCCTTTCAATCGACATTTATGTTTGCGTACCGGTTAAAGTCTGTATAACTAACACAAGCGGTGCAGCCATTGAGGCATATGAGCTGATAAAATTGTAAACACAATTATATCAGTAAACCTAGTTTGTAATCAATTTCAAGGCTCCAGTTTTCCAAAGCAGCTAACAACAAAATTGACAACGAAGCTAAAATAAAAACTCTGAATAATTAGTTAGCTTGTTTTTTATTTAACATCATATAGGTCATTTTATGCTAAAACCTGTTACAGCACATCATAATTAAATAAGACGCACAGACACAACAGCGGATTCGGATGTTATCAGCCCATTAAATGGCCGTTATTGTTATCATCCCAATAGTTTGCCTTCAGACTGTCCCTCCTGTTAGTAGGTTTAAAGGTACATTCGGTCAGGGGGTCAGGTTTAGGGTCAGTGCTCTGGGTCAGGTGCAAGGTGAGGTTTAGGAAAAGGGTTAAATAAAGCTAACAAAGAAAGCTTCTGGTTTTAGACGCGGGCGAAGCTGCATATCAGCAGTAGCGCATCGAAAGTGGGTGAACACACACAATATAAGTGGGAATTATGCTAACTCGGTTTAAGCTCAACAGGATCAACTAAAGACTCAGCGCTTTGAATTAATTATTTGCAATAAATTTTTTGACATAAAAATGATAGATTATGAGATTGAAGTTCAGAAACCAATTAAGAATTAACATAAACTTGATTAAACTCTGAGATGAAATAGAAGAGCAGAGCCAACTAAGAATCAATGAGGTTAATTTTAAATAACAACAAAACAAAAATAAAATAATTGCTGCCATGAGAATGAGTCAAAATATTAACTAACCCAGATTATTTATTAAATAATGTTACCGTCTGCCACCATAACCCTAAGCAGGAAATGTGTGATAGTGAAGAAGAACGTTTGACCCACTAATCAACGTGGTCTGGGGTTCTGGGTCCAAGAGTGCTGGAGATGGTCTCTAAAGGTCCCAGGTGAAAATTGCCATGGAGTGCAGAACCTCTGAACAAGTTGTTCTTGACAATGTTGTCCAAAGAGGTTCTTTGGGAAAAATTAGGTCTTTTTGATTTCTGAGAATAGTTTGGTCAATTCATAACAGCCTCAGAGTTTGTTGATGAGCAAAAGAGGAAATTACTTTGTCCACTCTGAGCAATAAACATTTCTGATGAATGGACAAATAATAATCCAGTCATGATGGTTTCATTCTGCTACATGATGTTTTTTTGGGGGGTGGGGTGGGGGGGAAGCAAAATACCAGGATGTGCTAAGCCACCTACCCTGTTAGCAACACTTATTTTATAGATTTTGAGGACAAACTGAAGTTGTAACGCTCCGTAAATCTGTGAGTAAAGCCGTGTAAAGATGAGCTTCCTGATAAGAGATCACAGATTGCCCTATGGCACTTATTCTGTTTGGGGTTTTGCATTACGCCCCTCTGGAAACTGCCTCGAGGGACAAACTTTGAGCTCGTTTAGGAAAGTTAGTCCACAGAGGAAAACCCAAACATTGCAATATGCACACAATGAAATGGAAACTTTAATTCCTCTTTTGCTGGATGTTAATCACTTTTATTGGATGATTGTTTCCTCTAGTATCGGATGTTGTGCAGCTGGAAGGATTTTTACTGGAACTTTTATTAGTTTTGGACATTTGTTACGCTGCGTAACCATGACAACAAAGTGTTTTTACAACAAAGAGCAGCTAATTAACATCTCAAAAGCTCAAATAATATCTCAGCTACAGCCACAAATCTCAAATGAGTTGAAAAGGAGGCGCCGTAGATGCATTCCTAACTCCCTGCTGGCTGTCTCGAGTGCCTGACCACTGAGATCCTGGAACTGGTAGGAAATGTGGCTCGTGACAGCAGAAGGACCGGGATTGTCCCCTGACACCTGCAGCCGGCTGTCTGCAGAGACAAGGAGCTCAGCAGGCTGCTGGGAGGAGTGACCATTGCTCTGGGTGGAGTTCCGCCCAGTATCCAGGCCGTCCTCTGTCTGGAGGAACAGAGAGGCCTGTTGAGTCTGGGTGGACGCAGTGGACGGCATCTGTGGCCAGTTTCTTCTGATCTGCTGTGGAACGAACATTTACAAGAGATCCTTCCTGCCTACAGCCTTCATCATCTCTAAGATCTCAATGAAACAAGGATAACAAGTTACAACAACATTTAATTTCCCTTTGGGATTAATAAAGCATCTTTGAATTGAAATGAACTTGAAAACAATCCAACGTGTTTTGATACCTAGTTGGTGGATATTGTTTTTTTTATTGCAGATCTATCACAGCTGATTGTGATGAACACTTCAGAATCAAGTTCCTCACTTTAAGGGCTCAGTTTTAAAAGTTCCTGAAAATTATAGTCCTTGAGGTGTTGAAAACACCAAAGAGAAATACTTACATTCGAAGGACTTATAGAGTGTTAAGTGCAAATTTCAACGTCACATTTATATCTGCAAATGCCTGTAATGTGAAGAAGTGCTAATTCTGTAAATGAGGCATAACAGAAAACATTAATTTGATGTTATTAAAATCCACATTCAGCTTCTGAAACAATGTGAAACATGAAAGCATAGTCATAAAGTGAATTTTTTGAAGCACTTAAAGGATTCAGTTTAAAGGGGTATTTAAAGGGCAAGCCCATTTCCTACATGTTGACTGAAAAAAAAACAACAATTTCAGTTCAGTAAATTGTCTCCTCATTCAAAACGTTTGTTACGTCAATGCGGAGGAGAACTGGAGGAAGAAAAGAGACTTTTCAAAGAGTACAGGGACTGTGAAGTGTTTATGGAAAACAGAAGAAACTACGAGCATCCATTAGCTTCGAGAGCAGAGGATGAAACACAGACCTCTGGGTCAGCTCGAATGTTTAGAACTCGTGTCATCAAAGACATACAGGATGTTTAGTGCTCAGACTGGACCTGATCACAAAAATCAAGTTATTGTTATTTTTTTTATTCAAGTCGTTCACTAAACTTGTATAAAATGTTAAAAAACATCTACTGAAAGACTTGAATGTGATGAGAGACATTAATTAAATAAAGGTATAAAACATTTAAAGCATTTTCCTTAAACAACAACTTCAATGTCTGTAGCTCTGACAATTATATGCATTTAAATTCAACAGACCTTTCAAATAATTATTAATCTTTCTATGGCAGTAGAGCATTTTTTTAATCACTCTTCTCAAAAATGAACGATGGAACTGATTTGACTTTATAAAAAAAGGTTCTGGATAAATTGAATGAACTAGCTCAGTCTTGTGCATGAAATGCTGCCACATCGTCACATGGGGCTAATCACTAAATTTCTCTGATAATTTTCAAATCTTAATGTTTATTTATTTATTTTTATTTGAGGATTTTATAATACAGTCCACATTTGCTCATGAGGGCATGCAGCAGCTAAAATTAAAAACATGTTTATTAATTTTCTATCATTTTTTTTCTCCTTTGTTTTCTCTTATTGGGAAAACACATTGTTATTACACGTCCACAGCACCCTTTCTTCTACTTTTATTTGTAATAAAAAGTTTGAAACAATGAGGACTTTGAAATCAGCAGCATGCACGATACAGCTGCTGCAAATAAAGGATTTATTTTTTTCATATGCCAAGATATGACAGAAGCAGCCGTAAACAGTCTGAGGGAGATTATAGTACGTATTTGCATTAAGGAGGAGAAACTACATGTCAAAATGCTACGGATGCTACCAGATGACTGGACACCAGAGAACTGTGTTCTGGGATGAAAACAAACAAACAAACAAACAAACAAAAATGTAGCTAGACGTGAGTTAAAGCTACACCATTCCTTGACAAACAAGGTGAAATATTCACAGCTATGTTTTTATCTGCAGTATGGAGAAAAAACAGTTTATTATTTTACTGAAACTTGGCTGGTGCTGTAACTCAGCTGAATGAGCTCACATCCTTCAGCGCTGACAGAGAAGCAGAAGAATGTGAGATGAATCTCTGCGCTCAGCAACAAGACAAGGATGGAAATTATGATAAAACGTCAACAATTCTGATTCCTCAACCTCTGTCTCAGCTGGAGAAACCAGTAACGTCCGAGGTCCCAACACTGTGGATGCAGGCGGGTGTAAAGACGATGCACATCAAACCAGATCTGCTCAAAGCTGCTAGTTCTTCAGTTACTGGCCCTCAAGAGACAGAAAACACATTTTTAATCATGATATAAATTTTAATTGCCCACTGCAGAAAGGGTTCAAGGTTCTTTATTGTCATTCGCATCACATGTGGTACATGAGGTGGAACAAACTTGTGTACACAGGGTCCCAGTTCAAAACTATAAATTGTTAAAAAAAAAAAAAACAGTAAATAAGGATATACACTATACGCTAAACGGTACCCTAAAAGATCTAATAGTGCAAAACATGCACTGAACAACAGCAGCACGGACATGAGTGTGGGTGGATGAGTAGGAATGAATGAATACAACTGCACAAAATAATCAGCAGCATGAGATCAGCAGCAGCACATATCCACAATCAAAGCTGCATTATGTGATTTGTTTGTTATTTTTGTTTTGGGTGTGCTTGACTGTAGTGTTAGTAAAACTGATCATGAACCAGTGGACACTTTAATAAACTCTAAGAATGTAATCATAGGTAGTACATAATATTTACAGTTGATTAATTTTTGGAGTTAGCCCAATTCAAGATGGCAACTAGAGCTAATAATGCTAAACCAACACAAAAATGGCTCAAAACCAGTCAGTTTGATGGAGGCTGAAGTACATTTGTTGTGGTGGTGGATGAGAGTCATCATCGACAGTGTCTGAGAGATAACGCGTCTCGTAAAGTCTCTCAAAATCACAAGAGCTCTTGAAAAGTGTCATTTACAAGGTTTGACCATCTGATGATAAACTATGACGTGGAAGGACATGCATTCACTGAAGAAACGCCTGGTCTTTCAGTTACATGTGAAACGAGAAATAAATGTATGTAGAGAACCATCGAGCAGCAAAGCAACAAAACCGATGCAGTGGACAGTAAATATCCTCTCCAGACATTTACAACCCTAAAATCTCTCAGCGCATTAAACGTTAACGCATTCTGTGCAGTCCAGCTCCCAAATCTACATTTCAATCCAACATATATTTGCAGAACTCTTGAGCGAGTCCATGTCATGCTCTGTTGAACATTAAATTCAATCATGTTCTCTCCGAATGAACTCATTGATCCAGAAACGTCTGTCACATGTCAGCGACCTTCCGTCATCCTCAATGCTTTTACCAGACGTGATTTCTTCTTTTCAGCTCTCCTGCTATTATCAACAAGCAGAATGTATTCCCCCCCAAATGCTCGCTACTCATTTTTATTTATTATAATAAAACCAGGGTATATTTCTCTTTTACTGCAGAATAGCACATAAGAAGTCCTTAGAAGCTTCCCTGCTGTGAAGTAAGTGAATTTACTCCGACTCATCAAATCTGCTGGGCCTTTCATGTATTAAACCTTGACTGTCACTCCCTGGCTGACACCAATCCCATTTAGTTTTGTCGTAGCACACCTTCCACTCGTTCAGACTCTTCCTAATAACCTGAGCTGAGACGACCGCTAGTTTGTTAAGTTCTGATGAAGTTTAACGCTGATTTCTTATTGTGTTATCCCAGGTTTATTTGTGCGGGGACCGACGAGACGTCTCACAGCGCAGTAAAAGCCGTCTCACTTGGCTGAATGTGATGGAGCTGGATGAAATTCCCAACGTCCCCCCGCTGACTTAAAGACTCTCGTAAACACGACTGCAGATGATGTTTCTTCTGTTTTCCATGCAGCTTATTAAGCAAAATGGCCTCATCTCATGTCTATTCGTGAGCTTTCGGCTTTTACCAGACAACAATCGAACCAGTTTTTTTCTGTTTATATTGCAGGACTGCAGCGTGGGTTTTTTACTGACACTATAAAATGTGTAAAAAAAAAAACCAGTGAAGTTTTATTCAAATAAATTCTGTCTCGCCTATTAGCTAAAATAGCAGCCGACAGGTTTATCGCCCACTGTTGAAGGTGAAAGGCAATGAGATTTGGGCCATGTCTGTCAACGTGTGTTCATTTTCTGTAGCCATGGCAAAATATGTCATGAACCACTGCACAAATCTGAATGAAGCTTGAAGAAAACAAACAAGATAAAACCAAATAACTGTGGGAGTGAACTCAGTTTAAGATGGCTGCAGTTGAATGTACTCAGGAAATAAAAAAAAATGGCTAAAGCTCTGGTAATTTTACACACAGTGAGCATAAACTTAGCGTAGTAGTAGCTGAGAGTACTGGTCTTGGTCTCAAGACCGGTCTCAAGCCCACTTTTTGGTGGTCTTGGTCTTATCTCGGACAAGACCGCATTTGGTCTCGGTCTCGGACATTGAGGACTCGGGATTTTATTTCAAGACCAGTCAAGACCACAACTGTGGAAACATCACAAAATTGCCAGAACATTGTCAAGTTTATTTGTTAACATCTTTGTTTTTATTGGATGCAAAACGTACTGATTCAGATGCAAGTGATAATGTGACTCATTGCTAAATACATGGTTCCCTTCCACTCGCACATGTCACTCCCAGTGTTGCCAGATTGTATGGTTCACTGCCAATTGGGTGGTTTTCATTCTGATTTTGCTGGGAACTCTGGGAAGATTTGTGTTGGATTGTCATGTTTTGCCACATAATGTTAAATTACCTTGGCTTGTACTGATGTGTGTTCATGTTAAAACAGTAAATATAACAATATATTGATTGAGCAGATTTTTGTGTGATGTGGCGGTTTTTAACAGATTTTTGGGCTGGAAAACCTCGACTCTAGTTGGCAACACTGGTCACTCCAAGAAAGTGAGAAGTGATTGTCTGGGCACGGGAGAAGATATCTGCCAAATCATCAGTTATAAAATTAATCTATTTAAATCACAAAGAATATACTTGTACAAAGTAAACAATATCCATTTAACTTTTTTTGGTGTATATCTACTTTATTGAAACCACTGTGCAACTACAAAGTATATATATGGTTATCCTTGGTGTTGAGTTTGGACTTATGAAGAGTGTTTTGCCACTGCAGTTTTTTAAGGATGTGCATGTGATGAAACTGCTTCTAAATTAAGAGTTGTGTAATTTTATTGTTGAATCACATGAAGTTAGACCACTGAATGTCTGATTTCTTTATGGAGCTTTGAAATTTTATGAAAGCTGATACATTCGTTCAAAAGCAAACTTAGAGTTGCAGTATGTAACTTTTAAAAATATATATTTTATTAAAAAATATATATATATACAGTATATTTTATTTGAGGTCTTGGTCTCGACTTAGTCCAGGACCCTAAGTCTTGGTCTTGTCTCGGCCTCGGTATTGGTCATAGTCTTGAACACAACACTAGCTGAGTCATCCTCAGCATGAGTGTTATAACATCTGGCAAGAGCTCACAATATTGCATAACATCAGAATAAGCTTTGACTGAAAAGGCTATGAGGCTTCATTTTTCAGAATCAAATTATTTCAGTCTGAAACTGGACTGAAAGATGGCGGGCGATATGCATTCCTTTAAAAAATGCTGGTTCTGTTCTGACAAGAAGCAAAGCAAATTGTAACAGAACAGTTTAAGGTGAGAATAAATTTAATTAAACCAACATTGTTTATATAGTTCGAACACAAAACACTTCAGGAAATTTGATCAGTTTGCAGTTGAGGATTCTGCACCTAAACAAAGAAAACTATGATTATTTATGTTTCTGATGTGAATCTTTGTAACATTTTTTTCAACCTGTTGACTGTTTTATAATCAGTGAAAACTATCACGAACACACACACATCAAAGATGCTGCAATCACTGAAAAACGAGTTTGAGTTGAACTGTACTGAACGTAGTAAGAACAAAGTTATATACAAAGAAAATACATTTGAAACAAAAGCAAGCAGAAAAAAAAATCCACAGTAAAATAAAATAAAAAAGTATTTTGTAAAAGCCGAATGACTGGCGAATTGTGAATCTTTGCAGGCTGGGTTGATATTTTCCGGAAAACGGCTGCACACCAAAATATAAATGGCTCTCTGAGTACTTGCACGTTCGCCTTAACATGTTCCCTATTCTACTAAAAGTTGTTTGTGGCACATTGTCATTTTTCTGAACGGCAGCGTGGTTTAAAACAGAGTTTGGTGTTTCGAGAAACGCTCACTCTGAAGTGTTTTTATTTACAAATGTAAAGGTGTAGGGACCAGTGGGATCTGCAAAGAGGGAGATATGGTTAAGTAATCACGCAGCGATCTTTTGAGGTAAAAGGACAATTGTCTTCCTGTGTGTCGTTTTCGTTTCAGACTCAGAGGAGGATACCAAGCTCCTGATGACTGATGCAGGTCACCATGAGGTAAGTGGAAAATTGAAGGAGAGCAACAAGTGGGACCAGAGGTTGGAGACAAAGACAATAATCTTATAGGTTGAGGGAATGAGGGTGAGAGGATCCAGACTGCGTATGTCGAGATGCAAAGGAACCAAGCTCCCAGGAAGCAGCTGTGTGTGGCTTCAGTCTTTATGGGATCCAAGCTCGTCAGATCAACCACCACAGCTGCAGGTGGACTCACACATCTGTCCACCATGAGCTGTGAACGGTGGTTGGTGACAGGTAGAGGAAAACCAGACTGGAATCTTCACACGTGACACATGAAAACACCAGATGCAGGGATATTCAATCAGCGGCCTGGGGGCCAAATCAGGCCCAATGGATGAACTCAGTTCAGGTCCACCGATGGGTTCATTTTCAAACAAAATCAGATTTTAAACCATAAAACAAACTTAATGAGAATAACAGCTGAATGTCTGGTCCCTGAGCTCTTGACTTTCAGTAACTGTGACCCCCTGAGCAATTTAGTTGAATAGCTCCGACCAAATGAGTCACAAATATACAGGCAGTCCCCGAGTTACGAACAAGATCCGTTCCTACAGCCCGTTCGTAACTCGATTTGCCGTAAGTCGGAGCGCTGGCCACATGGCTTTCTTAACTCCGGATTTTCTGTTGTAACTCGAAACTGAAACCACATGGCGGCTGTAATGTCTTTTTAAACACGTTTTTTTTTTCAATGTAAAACAACAACAG
>JARVLU010000001.1:42760896-42774549 GCA_031762415.1 Simpsonichthys santanae | reverse complement strand
ATATATATACATATATATATATACTGTATATATATACTGTATATACTGTATATATATGCACATGTACGTACGTATGTGTATTATGTTTGTGTATTGAACTTTTTTGAATGTATGTATGTATGTGTATAAAACAAGTACTGTATTTGGCTATTCATTAGAAAACAACATAAAAAAATTATCAGTAAAGTTAATTTTCTCCAAATTCACGACCTTGCTCTTTAAAGGCTTACTGATTCTCATTCGTTCCCAAATCTCCCAACATTACTAGGTTCCCAGCTGCTTCATGCTCCATTCACACCACCAGTCAGCTCTTTTGAATCCCACACACTCACCACAGACTTTCCAGCAAGTTCAAGTCAGACAAAAATCTAACAATACTTTAAAGAATTTCATCTTACTCAGAAGATACAAACATCTTCTAATGCAGAACTGAAAGTACTGTAGGTGTTTTGCAAAACTTCACCTGCATTATTGTTGTGTTGTCTCAAAATGATCTCCCACAGGCAAATGGAAAAAAAAACAACACTTTACTGAAATGTTTTCATGTAGAATCCTTGTCAAAAATGACACAGAAGGGATCCATTTCATTATCTGCGTAAAACTATTCTGTCAACAATCCAAAGTCAAAGAGAAAAAACAGATCCAGCTGGAAAGAAAACAATAGGTAGACTTGTTCATGTTTCTATATGTAAAACAAACAAACAAACAAACTATAAAGTAAACAGAGAGTGCCGAATGTTTTAGGTGAGAAAAACACATGGAACGCAGTCCCATCGAAAGTGCAAACCTAACTCGACATTCTGCAATTAAAAAAAAATCCTCTATGATGCAACACTGGCAGTTTTGAGCAATTTCAATCATGCAACACATCCCATTTTGTTTCATTCCTCAGATGTCACACAGCCGAGTCACAGGGGGAGCAGTACTTTGGCTAAATGATAAACAAGAGCCTGAAACTGTAATGACGAACGCGTCCTGGAACGCCTGTGACCTGAAAATCAGGAGTTCATGACGTGCTGCAATGCTGACCTGGGTGAGACACTGCACGTTTCCACCACTTTAATGATTACGTCCACGCAGGTGCTAATTAACTTAATTAAGATTAATGCTAAATCACGTTTTATTATAGTGACTATTTATACAGTTTTTACAGATTTATTGAATTCTCCCAGGAGGGGTCATGATTTTTCTATTGTACTGTGCATCACCAAGTCTCAGGAGACAGAGAGTTAACATTAAGGCGCCCTGGGGGATGTTAATTTTGGGATGCTCTGACATTGCTACTAATGCATGTTTTCTATTCATTATGGGAGCCTGAGAGTGAGGTGAATATGGGGAGGCTGTCAGAGAGGGTGTTTGGGACAGGACCCATCTGTCCCTGCCCTCCATCCCACAGAGCCATCATCAGCCTGATCCAGGCCAAACAGGCAGGCGCGGTTAGCTGATGCACCAGGGGCATCAATGGCGAGAAGCCGGCTGCTCTAATTAAGCTTATGCCGTTTGTCTAATTTTTCTGCGTGGAGGCCAACTTCGCAGCATGCCAGAAGCATTGCGAGTCACGATTCCTGAGTGGTGAGAGCCATGAGCACTTTCTTCAGGGATGCTAGGGAGAGGTATATCCTGTCTTGAGAACAATGAGGCTGCAGCATGGTTATATGGTGATAACAGAACAACACGCATGTCATATTTCTGAAAAGGCACAGTGCTAACAACACTCTTCTGTTTTCTGCCAGTTATCATCAGTGCGAACACAAACTGTGTGGAGGAGAGAAATTGCTGTGTCATTAAGCTACAAAGTGCGCACGAGTGGAGACAATGCCCATTTAACATGATGACACTAATTCATTTATTGCCAAATATCCTCGTCTTGCAGACTCCACTATGAAAAGAGGCATGATTCAACACACCAGGTGTAATTACAACGAGCAAATATGAGCAATGGTCAGACTGACAGCCCAGCCTCTCACTGATGGGGTGGATTATAAACAGTAACAATTACATTTCTGCGTGAATTAGGAAAACAGTCCTTTGACACAAAAATCAGACACAATATCTCAAATTCAATCTCTATAGCCAGAACATGAATCATTATGTGATTTGATTTCAGGCATTTTTTGGTTTACAAATGAATTATAGAAAGAGTTAATTAATAATCACACTTCTACTTTGTTTCCAGCTTTTAAAAAATGTTCACATAACAGAAAATGTTTTTTTTTAACGTGGTTTAAAATCTTTTGTGTATATACACCAGGTGCTGAGCCTTTGTTTCAGAATGAAAATGTCAAAGCTGACTTTAACTGAACTAACTAAAAGAAAATGAGCTGAGGTAAACGTGTGAAATTTCTGACGCTTACCCATCTCTGTTGTCCTCCTCATCTGGGTTGGAGATGAGCTGGGATCCAGCGAGGGATATGTCCAGAGCTGCTAACGGCAGGTCTCTATAGGCTAAGCCGACGAGCTGGACTGGAGCCACACACTGGTTGTCCTCCTCCACCTGCTGGGAGATGACCTCCAGCTCTGAAGCTCCAGTCTTGGGAGGAGCCCTAAAACATCAAACACACACCAAAACCAATGTGGAAATCCAGTCAGAGTATTCAGGTGTTAAACTGATATTTTGTTTGTTTTAGGTAGTTATCGAAAAGCTAACTATCTGTGAAACATCAACCTGCGCAGTATGAGGTCTACAGATAGCAGAGTTTTAGTCCATGGTTGTATGTCTGCCAGTGACCATCCAACTCCTTAGATATTTCTTAAGGTGATGAGGCAATAAGTTCATTCTAATAAATGACAAATCAAAATTAGAGTCAAATTATTTTTATCATGTGGCATATTTTCTGTTTGTTAGTAAAACATAATACAGCCTGGTAATTACCCAGTATCACATGGTAAGTCTGATGTACGTACCAGGCACCAGGCTTCATCCTTACTTGATAAGTGCAAGGTAGACAGTACCAAGCACCTTGATAGCAGTTTATCTGTTTTAACTGTGTTCTATAAATAAAGATGACTTGACTTGAAGGACATACTCTGTACCTAAACAGTACGTACCTTGTACATACAGGTGAGTTCCCAGTTAGTACCAGGTACATACCTTGCAAGTAGAGTACTGGGCTGTATCATGTATTTCTGTATTTGGATTTATTTCCAAAATTTTTAAACATAGTTTTAATCATTTGTAAAATTTTTACAAATGACATCATTTTACACAACAACTTTTCTTGAACTTATGCTGTAACTTTAAGCCAGACAGTGGTTTAGATTGTTAACATTTAAAGTACAGATCAAAATCTAAACTTTAATGAGATTTAGAGCTACACAGGACGGCTGTGACTGAGTGATTAGAGCAGTTGTCTTCCAATGCAAGAGTTGGGAGTTCAATTCCACCAGCAGTCACATTTTGAAGTGTCCCTGGGCAAGACACTGAATCCCTCATTGCATTTGATGTGTGTCCCATCGGTGTATGGATGTGATAAAGCACTGATTAGCGTTTGTATAGATCTAGTGGAGTGCTGTATGAATGGGTACATGAGGCACAGATTGTAGTGTGAAGCGCTTTGAGTATCTTGATAAGATAGAAAAGTGCTATAGTACAGTACAGTCCATTACTCACAAACAATTAGTGTGATCATTTCAACCACTCAAATGTTGGTGGTGCCTATGCCAAAGCAGGTATTTTGTAATTAAAAAAAAAAAAATCAAATTAACAATAATACTAATACTAATACTACTAATAATAGAAAAACAGCATAAGAATTAAGCGTTTCAATGTAAATGGAAAAAAAATTGGAAAAGTAGTCTTTTTATTTTGGTTTATTGTGATGTTTGCAGAGCCAGTCCTGGTAACATTGTATCTGCCGGAGAACTTGAATATGTAGGAAGAGCTGCATTCCTGCACGCTCAGCCAATGGCGGACAAGGATAAGTCACCCTGGAACAGGAGGAGCACATTACTTGGATGTAGTCCCAGTGCAGCGAGCGTGGAGATATCAATAACTGGAGTACTTATCAGCTGAGGAAGGCATTGATTACGAGACAGGATAGAAGAAAAGACAGGGAGCAGGTGAATTCTTCAACCTCTAAGCTGGAGGTGAAAAAGTGTAGATAAAAGATCTCTGAGCACCCTATGACTAAATGTTAATGGATACAGACTTGTCTTATGGTTTACTTAGACAACCACTCTAAAATTCTCTTTTTACCACCACATAAAACACCTGCTTTTTATCCCTTGTTGACTCTTTTGTTACGCCAGTCGAGCTATAAATGTATTTTTGACTTGAGGGTCAAACGTCCATCACAGAAACACACACCTTTGCATCCCTACAGGATCTGTGGAGTTGGCTTGTGTGACCTAATGCAACAAGGATCAGCTGCAGCTTCTCACACGTAGTCCCCCTCAGGATGACTGTGCGTACATACTCACGTTGTAACTTGGTAACTTGTTCAATGTCAATAAAGTTTCTCTGACTCTGACTCTGACTCTCCACCGCCAATTCCCTCAAAACCGGATCTCCTGCAAAACCCAGGACCTCTCCTTTTCTTCTCGGCCTCCACCTACAACACAAACTAAGGAGTTATTCTAAATTAAAACCAGAACCCATACGCACCTTATACTCTTCTCCCTTGCAGATGCAATGACACCAATTCACCTGTAAATAAAGTTCACTTACCTTTTGTACTCCTGCCTCTGTCTTTACCTAGCATTCCCCGTCCACCGCCTTTCAGGCCATAGATAAAAAATAATAATTTTATGCTGAAAAAAGAGAGTTATCATTGTTTTAATGCATGGTACACCCACACCATATTTAGCTCAATGTAACAGACAGACAGAGTTGACGTCATTAGTTAAAGGCAACATTTTAAAAACAAAACTCAGGCAATCAGAGCATGTGTTGGGAATGACTCTGCTATTACCAAACAACATTTCAGCTTGTCCATCCATCCATCCATTATCTTCACCTGCTTCTCCTTTTCAGGTCACCGGGGTCACTGGTGCCCATATCCAGCAGTCACTGTGCGAGAGGCGGGGGTCACCCTGGACAGGTCTCAAGTCCATCACAGGTCCATGGTCTTTTTTAATGTTTGCTAATGTGGCAGCCATCCAGGATAGGGTTAAGTCTGAAAGTAGTGTGTTCATTCAGTGATTACTTTCTGGGAGGGCCAACAAAGTTAGTCCGCTGGTTGACGAGATATTTTACTGACAAACAAACAAACACACATTTACACACCTTTGGTAATAGATGTTAAAATATACAGCTTAGCTTGGTATAAAAACGGCACTGCGCTGACAGAATCTAAGCGTGCAGATGTGTTTTTGCTGGTTTATTGTTTATGACACCAGACTGATGGCGTTGCTTAATACACGCTAAAATACAGCCGCAGTGGAAGAAGCAGCCACACTTTCCTGCCAACTTTTCTTTAATGGTCAGGCTCTTTTAAACTAGCAGTACCGACACAGTCTGTTCTTCTCTACGACGGCACAAATAAATGAACACTTCGCTTTGGCAATCTGCAGATTAATTTTCACCAGCCTGGTGGTTTTCTCTGTGTGTTTCAGACTTAATTTACCGACTAGCAGCGTTGTAATAAAGCTTCTGTCGCTCACTTCTTTCGCTCCGTGAGCACAAACTCGTCACCAATTATCCTGGAACAACTCGGGCACAATTAAATCTCACATGAATGCCGTTTTTGTTTCACAGCGATGTGCACGCTGCAATTATTTCTGAGCGTTTGGACAGAAGCAAATGTCAGAAACACAAATTCTCCCCGTTAGCTTTCAGCGTGCGTTAGATGAATGTTGGAGCACCGCTAATGAGCATGGGCTGCAATAACCAAACCATGGTTGAACATGAACATTTGTACATTTGCAACAAGCTGCTGTGGTTTTAGTTTGTTGGGCAGCAGAAAAGATTACACTATTGTGTGGTGTTGGACAGGATGTGGTTGGAGGCTATATTTGAGATTGTAACAAGTGCAGAAAAGACAAATTGGAGATAGAGGATGTGCCCGACTACAATTACAGATGTGCACTGATGCTGCCTGAAACTGATTAGGTTGTGCTTTTCAGTGTGAGGTTTCACATCCTCCCGTCACTGACGGTCAGCTCCATGATGAGGTGACGCTGGAGGAGAGATCTTGGCTCATCAATGACAGCAAGGTGTTTACACTCCACCTGGAGAAGAAGAGTAAAATGGAGTGGTGGAGAAGAATTTTCATTTCAGATTTAGAAGTTAGCACAGAAAAGATCTGCCCCAACAGCTCAAAGCTGTCAGAGCTGGATGGAGAGATACATAGGATGGTAGAGAAGCTGATAAAAGACGAGAGACAGAAATCAATGGGTCTGCCTGCATCTAAGAAGCAGAAGAAACGAGACGTCCTCAGAAAGGTCATGGCTGAGCAGTCAGAGGTGGATTTGTCTGAAGCTCAATTCAGCTGAGTCTCCTCGTAGCAGCAGCACCTGTAGACCCAACGTTGTTAATTCATATGTTTTTGAGCCTCCTGTTCCTCGCTTTTTGGAGCGTCCTTTGATGATTTTCATGTCCTGAACCCACAGATAAGTGTTTGTTTGCTCAAAAATCTGCGTACAGTAATTCTCAGTGGGGTCATCTGGACATTTTTTTTTTTTTTTTTAATAGAAATGTTTCACCCTCTATCCGGAGGGCATCATCAGTCAGAGGAGTTCCAGCAAACTGTTTCCCCACCAAGCAGTAAACACCTTAAGTGGACCAACCAGTTTGCTGGAGCCAAAAATCAGAGTACAGTACTTTTAAAATGACACGTGATACTTAAAGAGTACAGGGTGTCGTGAACTTTTTAACCTTTGAATTCAGTAGATGTGGAACATGGAGATATATTATAACCAGACCCAGTGCTTGAAGCTGGAAGTTGAAGCCCCTGCAGATGAGCTCCCCCTAGTGGCTGGGTGCGGTACTTTTTAATTTTTAACTTGCCCCTCTATGTAAACCAATTGGACATTTTCATGACTAAAAGTAAAGAAATTGAGAAACAAAATAAAAAATACACTCCAGATAATTTTTTTTTTCATTGTGAAATATTGTTTATTTGCAGAGTTCCTAACATTTTGCTGCATTCAATTCAGTTCAATTCAAAATACATCATTAATCCCAAAAGGAAATTAAATGCTGTTGTAGCTCATCATCCTGGTTTCATTAAGAGTTGTTATAGATGCTGATGACTGTGGGCAGGAAGGATCACCTGCAGCAGTCCATCTCACAGTGGATCTGAAGAAACTGGCTGCAGATGACAAACTGTCCACCTGGACCCAACGGGTGTCTCGGTCTTCTTGGGCAGCAGGACCACCTGAAAGTTGAGCAGAACTTCTCCCTGAGCAATGGCCACTCGTTTCAGCAACTTATTGAGCTCTTCTTCATTCCAGACAGCCAGCTGCAGGTGTTGGGGGATCGTCCAGGTCTTCTTGTTGCCATGAGCCACATTTCCTGCCAGCTCCAGGATCTCAACAGTCAGTCACTCGAGCACCAGGTAGACGGCGATGCATCCACAGCACCTCCTTTGTAGCTCATTAGGGATTTGGGGCTGTAGTTGAGGTAATATTTGAGCTTTGAGATGTTAATCAGCTGCTCCCATTTGTAAAAATCACCTTTTTGTCATGCTTACGCGCCACAACAAATGTCCAAAAGTAAAAGGTTTCAGAAAAAAATCCTTCCAGCTGCACAGCATCCAATACCAGAGGAAGTAATCATCCAAAAAAAAGCCATTTACATCCAGAACAAAGAGGAAGTAAAGTTTTCAAAAGCAATATCCCAGAATGAAAGTAACAGCTACTCCAAAATTCAGCCACCTTGAGCGGCGCAATTCTAGAACTCGGCATGTACAAAACATTTTTAATATGCTGAGTTTCAGTCTAGGTTCAATGTCTCTGAGTCACAAGGATTTCTTGATTGTTGTGTAAATACATTTTTATCTTTTCTATTTATTACAACTACTGTATTTGGATTAGGTTTAAAAAAAATGGCTAAGTCTTTTCCAGATGGCTGTTTTACAGTATGGCAGTAATTTATATTTTTTTTAATTCAAGTCTTTGTTGTCTCTTTTCAATCCCAGGGTTTTATTTGTCACTTCTCCCATCAGAAACAGATTTTCGTTCATTATCCAGATCATCAGGATGACTTGTCCTGTCGACAGTGATGACATTCTCAAACACATTTAGATCTTTAGCTTTAGAGAAAATTACTGCGGTTGTGTTCCTTAAAACTGAACACGTTCATGTGGTTGATGTTACCACGATTTAGGATATTTATTCGGTGTTTCTGTTTCCTTCAGTGTGTCCAATTTCTGTTGCAGCTCAGTTTTTTGGTCATCAGTGACTCTGGAGGAAAATCTGATCCGGTTCATTTGCCGGCTCGTTTCCAGCTGTTTGCCTGCTGTTTGGTGCTGGCAGGCTGTGAACTGTGAGTTAATAATAGCTCCTCGTTCAAAACAACGGCTGCTGAAAACAGAAAAATCTGACCACATACAACATCTTTGTCGACTAACCAGATGTTCACACAATGTTTACAGCTGCTCTGCTTCATATAAGAAACAACCATTATCTGCTTCGCCACCGTTCGGTTTGGAGCACAACAGATAGGTCAGCAGGTCTCCTTTTTGTATCACTTTTCCACAGCACCTCATAACTGAGGCCCAACAGGACTTTATGATGTCTGTCGATAATGCTGCTGGCTGCTCTGATAAATGAAAACCCTTCAGGTGATAAAACATTGCAACATGGGTCATTGCTTCAACAACATCCTTTTCATTGTAACGTTTGTGTATCCGTGGAAACAAGCCTCTCCTATACTTGCACCAACATCTCATCTCACTGGACTGTTTCTGTCAGGACTGTGGAGGTGCATGTCACAAAGGTGAGAGATTTGACAATTGTGAGAATGTTTTTTTTTTTTTACTCCGTCCTGTGCACAGCATGACTGAAACGGGTATCTTTACACCTGGAAGGATTGTAGCAAACAGTGTGAAGATCTTGATCTTTTTTCTTAAAGTAGAGCATAGATGGAGAACAAAGACTCAAAGAAGACTCACAATTCAAATTGCACATAGAATGTCTAAAGCCAAGATTCAGATCTTTCTGCTATGAGGTGAGACCACCACGAAGCATTTTATTTTCTCTTATATGGCCTCTGTTCCTGGTTTTATTTGAACTTTTTAGTTATTATTTCTGCTTACTCTGTGCTTCCCTTGAGCCATCAATTAGTTTATACAGGTCATTCTCAAAAAATTAGCATATTGTAATAAAGGTCATTATTTGCCGTAATGTAATGATAGAAGTGAAACTTTCATATGTGTCAGATTCATTGCACACCATCTGAAATATTTCAGGTCTTTAATTGTTTTAATACTGATGGTTATGGCAAATAATGACCTTTATCACAATATGCTATTTTTTTTTAGAAGGACCTGTAGTTCTCAGTCAGCTCCTTCTCCGTGTTTTTCCCGTCAGCCTGCGACACCTATCTATCACAGCTGCAGCCACTTTCCTCATCAGCCCCAGTCTGAATAAGTGCTCTACCATCATTCACTCCTCGGTGGAGCATTGTGTGTGCTCTCACATCATGTGCAGTTTCCTTTGTGTCCCCTCTCGACTCTTTGTATCTTCTTGTGCGACTCATCTTTAGCTGTCCCCCGTCATGGAGCAAAATAACTGGAAATACCCTCCGTTCATCAGTCCATCGTGCACAGACAGACGGAGGAAAGCCTGTGTAAGGTTCTAGTAAGGCACAGCTGACTAAAAATAGGTCTGTGCCCCAACTAAAGTGGGACCAGAGCAGTGCTTGTTGTTAGGGTGTGGCTGCGTCTCCATGGGAGTCTACAGGAATAAATGATGTGTCTCATTATAAAAGGTTTGGCAGCGCCTCTGCAGCCCAGGTGCTTCTGACTTGGGCCACATAATTAGTTAATACAAATCGTCTGGTGCTATTTAAAGCCTTCTGTGCATGTGTGCCGTCACACAGTGCCTCCACTGATGATTTAAAGATGATGCCTTTCTTTATCTTACGTGTCAAAGAAGCATATGTGTTCCTCCTCCTTGTTTAATTGGGAAAAAAACCGAAGATAAAATGTTGCTAAATATCTCATGAACCATTTGACACATGTTCTTAAATCTTTCTGGCAATAAGATGCACATCTATGACATTAAATTTTAGAGTAAATCAAATTCAAGATGGCCACCATAGCTAATTGACTATAGTCGAGACGAAAATCATGATATCTCAGTCAATCGTACCTATAATGAGCTGAAGTTTGACGTGGTAGTAGCTGAGAGTTATTCAAAACACATATTCGAAGCTTGAAATTTAGTGATTTCACATGATGCTGTGCATAATATTATTTACAAGGTTTCACCAAAGCAGCTAGAAGTACATTATTTCTCAGCATGAGATCATCTGAGCCTAAAACTCTTGATAAATGGCAGGTGAAATGCATTCCTACAAATGCTTAGTCATGCTACTAAAGCTGCTGACTCAGCCAATGCCTGTAAAATGTGTTAGCTTTATTCTTCGTTTTAACCAATGCACTTTCTGTTTGATCGTTTTTTTTTATTTTTTTTATCAGACCTCCATGTTTTCAGCAGAAGTACTTTTTTCCTTAGGTATGAGAATTCCATCCATCCATCCATCCATCCATCCATCCATCCATCCATTCATCCATCCATCCATCCATTCATCCATCCATTATTTTTACCCGCTTTTCCCTTTTCGGGTCGTGGGGGTCACTGTTGCCCATACCCAGCGGTCACTGTGCAAAAGGCAGGGTATACTATGGACAGGTCGCAATAGTATGACGATCCACGCAAGTAAAATAACCATTAATCATCAAAAATGCACCGTGTGCATGTGTTTTGACAATTCTGAAATTAAAAAAATATCCTGTTCTTATCAAACTGTTCTAATCTGACACCAGATTTTGGTATAAACCTTCTGTTTGCAGCAGAGTTTCAAGCTCTGATGCTCAGGTTTTCATGGCGTATAACTCATCACTGATTCATTTATATGAAGAGACTCTACAGGGCTATTCACCTTGTGGTCTGGGGTCCAAATGAGGCCCAAAGGTGTGATCAGTTTGGCCCACCAATGGGTTCATTTTTAAATAAAACTAGATTTTAAATCGTAAAACAACCTTACTTAATGACAATAACAGCTGGATGTCTGACCCCTGAGCTCTAGGCTTTCAGTAACTGTGACCCCCTGAGCAATTGAGCTGAATAGACCTGCATTGTGCTTGAAATCCTCAACTCATAGATGTCAAACTGTAAAATCTTTTGATTTCTGCAGTGAAGAAGCAGCTTGTTTTAAACTGAATTAGTTTTATTTGTAGTGAAGCATGCATGCAAACAAAACTAGAACTAGATAAGAAGCCAAACGGTCACCAGAACAGCTTATAGCGTGTTCAACTGAGAGGGAGAGCCTTTTTCCTCTAATTTGGCTCATATTACAGGCGCAGCCATAGCCACTACTATTAGATGAACACAAGACATTTAGTGCAAAACAACCATGAAATTGTGTCTCAGGAAGGGAGTGGAGAAGAGGAAGATTAATATAAGCAGAGATGCAGAAAAACCAAACAAAACAAAAATATGATGGACATTGAAAATACATGTTTCAACAAAATATAATGCTCCTCTCCTAATTCAGAGAGCAAAGCTGTTTTTATATGAACCAGCATCCCATCAAAGATAAAACCATTAGTCAGTAAACACACATACTAACACACACAGTGTTCCATGAAAATAGCCTCAAGGAGTCTCTCCTAATAACCCACACAGCTAAGTGAGGAAAGAAATAACCCCTGAAGGATGCTGACTCATGTTATTGAAACACGCACACACAATGAGCATCAGTCTCTGCCACTGTGGTTGATGATATTTAATCAAAACCCTTTTTTTTTCTGCCAAAGTGGCTCAGTTTAAGGTGTGCAGGAGATGTTCATCAATGTCCCTGCACAATTATAACCTAATGCACATTTGCACTCTCCGCAATAAAACTCCTCCATTCTCAGAATGAATGTCAGCAATAACAGGCTGGTAGGAAGCTTGCTTTATGGCCCTCGCAGGATTTAAGAATAGTCAAGTCAGACCTGATGAATTATGAATAACAGAGAGGTGCTTTTCATTTATACTATTCACACACATTATTTATGACACATGCTGTAAATATACAGTGAAGTGGCTGCAGGGAAGTCCAAAGACATACGAGAGATCTCTGAGAAATAAAAGTCTGTTCAATGTGTCTTTATCCTCATTTAACCTTAATATGACATTTGTCTTGAGACACAGAACACCATCTGGTACCAAACTCTCATGTCCTCCATCACTCTGAAAATGTTCCTGGATGAGTGTCTGTGGCTGTTGTCAAGCTATTCATTTATCAAAATGTTCAGCTCATAGGAGATGGGTCCTGTGACTTTTTACATTTTTACTTTTTTATTTCATAAGTACAATTTAACTTCATTTACAAATATCTTATTAGTACTATTACATAGAGATCTCTGGAATTTATTCAGAAACATTGTTCTCTTTAAAATCTTCACTTTCTCTATTTAGGTCTTCTTAAGCTACTTGTAGTTTTAGCTAATATTTTGCTACATTTTAGCTACACTTTTGCTACGTTCAGTCATTAGATGTCGTTTTGCCACCTTTAGCTTTTAGCTAACCTTTTGCTACTTTTAGCATCTAGCAGTTTTTTTTTTATTATTTATTTTGCTATTTTCTATTGTTTATATGACTAGTGCTTAATTTGAACTGGATCCTAGAACTCTCTTACTTTGACAGTGTGCATTCCAGTAACTGTTTGCTTGGATTCAGTAACTCTCAGACATACTAATAATAAAGCTATGAACAAATATGATGGCCTTGAATTAACAAAACTTATGTTGGATATGCAAACTAAAAATAATTACATAAACACTCATTTTAAACACAACAGCCACTTGTGAGCATACGAGCTGCCCCTTCAAGTGGCGTTTCTGCCTCTAACCTTGAAAAAAATCCCCTAAAAGTTTGGTGAGGAGTGGGGACGAGTGCCGATCTAACCAGGCAGGAGCCCACAGGCAGCTGTGAACAGACGGAGGCAGCACTTTGAGGTTTCACATGTGGAGTTGGACAACAACAAGCAGGGACAGTGTCAGGCTTGGAATTATCATGTAAGTGGGGGAGTAGGATGCTTGACAGAAGCAGAGTGTTTACAAATAGAGGTAAACTTAGATACTTAACAACCCACTGAAATACACCAAAATGCAGGAAATCGCATCTACTTTATTCAAAATTTTCTGGGGGAGGACACCCAGACCCAATGCAAACCCCCAACCCCCCACCGCCCATCTGTTTGCATTCCGGCATTGATCGGTTTACAGATTAAACCCTGTATACAACATTAATGAATGTAAGTGGAACTATTTCGGGTATCTTTTCCTCTCCTCTCTGAAAACACTGTTTGCATCAGCAAAGTTTGGTATCAAACTGAAGGTTAAGGCTTCTTCTTTTTTCTTTCAGCTGTTCCCTTTTCAAGAGTTGCTACAAGAGTCATCCTCCTCCATCTCACTCTGTTCTATGCATCCTCTGTCCTCACTCCAACTACCTCCATGTCCTCTTTAACTGCATCCATATATCTCCTCTTTGTCTTTTTCC
>JARVLU010000001.1:42730114-42742854 GCA_031762415.1 Simpsonichthys santanae | reverse complement strand
AAATAAAGTCCAGTTGTTTCTGTATTGAACTTTTTTGAATTTATCATGTCCTGGATGACTGAGAATCTTCACCAGCAAAATAAAAGCACCTATGACCCAGAACCCAGTGACTTTTAGTCCAACACTGCTCTGAAAAAAGATGATCTGGTGTTTGAGTCGCCTTTTCTTACAAAGTGGCTGATCTGTGTACTAACGAGTAACTTTGTAATTTATCAAGCAGCTGTTATTCTAGATTTAGTTTTCACCTGTCCAAGGTGAAACATGTGAGTTCATTGATTTAAGATGGCTACCAAAGTTAAACAACTTTAGCAATCGCCATGTAACCTATCTAATGTTTGTTTGTTTGTTTGTTTTTTCAACAATTTCCTGCAGGATCAGTAAATGTTTGTCTTCTCTTATGTTTATCATAATTTTACAGGTATTAAGCTAATATTTGATGAGGTAATAGCTGTGTGAAAGTATACAGCCATCTGCAGCCTCCAGATCCAATATGGCTGCAGCAACTGCAGGTCATTCCACTATCGAGGACCCGCCCCTAGGCTGCAGACGACCTCTTATCTCCGCTGGAGCATTACCAATGCCTCGTGGTATTTATGCTTCTGGACAAGTTGTTCTGTGGTGAAACAATTGTTTATCTCTTCGTGTTACAGCTTACCTGTGTCTTCGAGTGCCTCAGGTCTCCTTGGATCCCAGTTCCTCTTCATATCCTGTGCCCTCCAGCCACTTGCCTGCCTCACTCATGTCCACATCCTGGAACCATCTTTGGACTGTCCTCCCGAACCGAGACAAGTCTGCAAGCTGTAAGATAAGGAAGACCTTGTTCAGATCCTCAACAATCAGGACCCAATACTTACCTGACCTCTCTCTCCTTACTCCTCCAGAGGACCTCCCTTGTACAACTGTTACTGTAAAATAAAATTAAAAAAACACTGTTAACCTTTTTACGTGTGGAGTCTTGACACGTTCTGGTCTCATGTCTGGGTCCCCTGTGACCATGACAAGCTGAAAGTCATCCCCAACATATAGTCCAAGCACTATGATCGTGGAGATTTTCTTTTTAAACTACGCCACTACCTGTTGTTTCAACTCTTTCAGCAAAATAAATAAATAAATAAATAATCTCATAAACCACTGGACAAATTGTAATGATATGAGGCAATTCAATTTAAGATGGCTGCCACAGCCAACTGACCTTAGGTTGTTGAGCATAGTCCTCAATATATAATCCAAACTCTAAACATTGTGCAATATTTTTGCTCAAAACTTTGGCAATAACTGTTGGAGTCAACCTGTCTGTTAGTCTGTTAGCAAAAAATCTTATGAACCACATTTTAATTTTTTTTTTCATTTAACCTTTATTTATCCAGGTTAGTCTCATTGAGCCACGAGAACTCATTTTCAAGAGAGACCTTTTAAGAGAGAGCTTTTCAGACCTTTTCAAGAGAGATCTTTTTAATAAAAGAGAGTGCAATCACTGGATGTATGTCTGCAACTGGTTAACTTTTGTTCCTCCAATTTAAGATGTCATAGATAAGTGAACTTAGCCATCACGAAAATGGCTATAACGCCATCAAATTTACAGATACTGAGCTAAATTTAATGTGGTAGTTGCAGCTAGTTATCAACACTCAGCACTGACACATTTAGTTAAATTGTACATGAGATTGTTTGATCAAAACAATGTGCTTTACTTCAAGAAATTAAACTTTAATTGAAAGCTGCAGAATCCTTCTGTGGCCCCTGACTTTTGCACATGCAAGTCAGCAAAATCATCCTCCCAGACAGAAGAAAACAAGAAAAACAAACATCCAAGATGTTTTAAATCCGATTAATGAGCCACATGGGGCCTGCATTGTAATGTAAATCTGAGAGGTGCACAAGCTTCCTGATAGAACCTCTGTCTCGTCCCTTCCAAAAACACAGAACCCGTCAGGTGTTTAAAGAGTCTTTCGTAATCTTCTGTTAGATAAAGAACAAGCTCAGTTGCTGCTTTAATTCCCCTTCTTTGGGCATGCAGGTCTGAAAAGGAAAAGAGTTGTTAATCTGCATTAAGATCAATTTTCACTGCAGCAGCACTCATTGTCCATCAGTAGTGTAATGCTGTATGGGTGGAGGTGTTTGGGGTGGGAGGAGAAGGGTGGCATTATTGAGACAGGACAGCGTTTTGATGCCCCCTTGTGTTAACAATGGACTATTTCTTCCCCCCCCCCCCCCTCCAGGCTACCAGAATGTATCACAGGATTTTGTTCTCAATGCAGATACACTTTGACAGGTTGAAATATACGTATACTGTATAGTAAGCAGCATTTTCATTATTCTGTTTAAATTGAAAACATTGTTTAAGCTGATTGTAATGAATACTGATGATATAGACAGTCTTAATAAAATGTTGGATAAATAAAAACAAATAAATAAATAAACCTGATGCTAAAATATGTTTTAGAGGCTGGATTGATCCATCCTTGTTGTGTTTCAAGTGAAATCATCAACTGTTTTCTGAGACAACTCTCTCAATTTACATTTAATTCAATCGTCAAATTGTACAGAATGTTCCCAAATTAAATAAGAAAAGAAACTCAGTGTCTTACTGTTTGACATAAAGCACACTTGTCTTTAATGTTGTCAGTTTAAGCTAGTTAGAAATAGTTAGAAAAAAAATAGATGCTATGCCAGAACAAACAAATTCATTAACGTCCACTGATTCACTATTTTTATTTTTATTTTATGACTATTATAACCTAATAAAATATGTAGGAATATCCAACACCAAAGCTAAATGATAGAATAACTGAACATGTTTGTTAACACTGCTCTAAGTAAAGAATACTGTAATGTTCTTGTTTATTTTTGATATTTTAAAGATACATTAAACAATACTGATCAATTTGTCTAGTTAAAATCTCTGAAATAGTTCATTCTTATTTTTTGTGCACTAGCCAATCTATAAAAGCTTTTATTATAGTATATGATTTTTAAGCTACTTATTGTAGTGCCATGAATACCAGTCAAAATTATATCATAAAGTAAGAAGCAAAATCCATACAATTTTTTTTCAAATCGATGGTTAAAGAGTCCTCAAACTAAAGATTGGTGACCCACTGCCAACCACACTGGTTTGTTTACCTACAATGACAGAAGTGACAGAAAACAGGTCAACAATGATGACGTGAAAGAGTCATCCATTTGGGGTTGAGAAATCTGACATTAGGCTTTAATATATATATTTTAGATGTACTGAGTATATTTTATTTACAATGAGTGAACCTGCATTAAAAAAAACTACTGGCATAAACTCTTTAAATTGTCACTTATAGTTCTGGATAACATTTTTCATGTTGATTTCAGACTTTGCAATTCAGACCATTTAGAAAAAGGTTTCTGAAAAGAAACTTTAACCTCACTTTGCCTTTGAGTTTGTTTTTATTTTTTCATTGAAATATCTAAAACGGGATTGTTTTTAAAACAATCCCGTTTTAGACATTTCAATATTATATTACTGTATTTTATTATATATTTGTAAAATTTTATCAGGATACATTATATTTATATACAGTACAGTATATATTTTCCTTTTCCTTACTTATTATTTTTTATATATTCATTTTTTTTATCATTTATAAATATTAGAGACGTTTCAAGTCTTCCTGTGTACTGTATTTGGGTGTGTGGTGGCGCGTTTGTCGCGCAGCAGAGGTAATGACCGTGTGTGTACGCGTGTGTGTGCGCGCGCGCGTGTTTCAGACCGTGAACCTCAGCAGAGCGCATCTTCTCTGACTGCAGCTTCAGAGCGGCGGCAGCGGCAGCGCGCCTGCGCAGTGCATCCAGGGGCTCGGTGGCAATCGGTGCTGAAGTGGGGCGGATGGCAGAAAAAAACCCAGCGGAGATGGACTTTACACCGCGGGATTCCCATTTGCCATGCTGGTAAATAAGCGTCGGAACGTCGTGTTTTCATCCCCGTCGCTTTAGGACGCTGACAGCCCGACACAACGCGGTAAGGTCCGGGTTAGTCCGCGCTAACGCTCCGCTCACTCAGGCTGGGCTAGCTGACGTTAGCTCGGCGCTAGCTGCCGCCCGCCTCCTCCTCCTGCCGCCGCCTGAGACAGCGGCTCGCGGAGCTAGCAGCGAGAACGAGGGTGGTGTTTGATTCGCGAAGGGTGTCTGTGTGACAGTCAGCACCGAACATCCCTCTCTGTAGCTGGGTTATGACTTGTTGGTGTCAGCTGGGAGGGCACCCCCCTCCCTGCTTCGCTCTGCTAGTCGGCAGCTCCGTGTCAAACAAGCTAACCAGCAGAGCTAGTAGAGGCTGAGAGCTGGTTCCGATCAGCTTCTCTGCTCGTTAAATGAAAACATGCACAGGCCTATATCCCGAGCTGTGACAGTCCATTGATACTATATCCTGTCAACCGTCTGCCTTTTTGAAGAGGATTTATTTATTTCAGTTGTGCACTGATTTGATTTCTGTTCTAAACTAGCATTAGATAGTGGTCCTGCAGTGCACAGCTGAAGGAACACCCACACTGCAGTTCCCCATGGGTGTGTTGAGTCAGAGGAACTCAGGTTATGTTGCAACTACATCCTGGGAGACTTCCTCATAAACCCCATGAACTTTATTCCTCACTCAGACGTGGTAAACAGGCTGGCAGCTGTCTTATCTGCATATTTCAACTATATATATATATATTTTTTTTTTTTTACTTGAGCATGTTTACACAAAGCAGCGAAAATATTGTAAGATCAGTTATTTCTAAACATACGAGGTGATGTTTGGGCTCATCCTGCATGATGATGGAGCTTTTCAGTCATCCAGGCCATTCCCAAGTGCCTGATCATAATTTACTTTCTTTTCTTTTTTTTTACTTCTCGACCAAAAAGGCTTTCTTGGTTCTAATTCTTGCAAGCTGTAAACTTTCTTGGCATCTTATACTCCCACACCATTCCTGGGGTGTTCTTCTTAAAGTGTGGGCCAATACTGAATGTGTAAATTATGCTAGAGCTGAAGAAGCTGTTTGAACAAGATGCGAAAGGTTTTTAAGAAACTGGAAACAAATTTTCATTATCATTTATTAAAAACACTGAGCCTCTTGGACACAGCTTAATAAAGCCCTAGCAATTTTTAAAGAAATGCATATCGCCCGCCACCCATCATGCCTTAGGTTGTAGCCATTTTGATCTAATCTGGAAAATAATCTACAATCTTGCAAGACGTCATGCTCAAAATATGTTTAGGGGATTATTTTTCAGCTACTACCACACCAAACTTTAGCCTAATATCAATAAAGCTGACCGAATTCTAGACATTTTTGTGTTTTCTAAGATCATGTGTCTGTGGCGGGCATCTTGAATTGGGTTGGCTCCAAAAGATAATCAGTTGTAGATGTATATACAGTATTCAATAACTAGTCTAAAAATGTAATTAAAATCTTTCTAGTGGTTCATTAGACATTTTGCTAACAGACATATAAGGTTGACTCCAAAGTTTATTGCTATAGTTTTAAGTAAAGGTTATTTTGTTTCCTTTCAAAGACCAAAAACATGCATGTTAGGTTAATTGGTAACTCTAAATTGTCCCTAGGTGTGGGTGACTGAAGGGCTGTTTGTCTCTGTGTCCCTCTGATGGACTTGCAACTTGTCCAGGCTGCACCCTGTCTCACAGACAGACAGACTGATTGACTGCTTCTGATCTAATTGACAAACAGTCGCTAGTCCCAGCAGGACCAAGACCAAAGTAGATTTTTGCTGTCTTAAAAAAAAAAAAACAACTTCTGTCTCAAAAACTCCATTTTGTTGCCGCTATTTGTGTTTGCAAATAACCATAAACTACGAAATATGAAATAGACCCAGCTCAGATTACTCATTACCTCATACATCTGGTCAGAATTAAGCTTAAAAAAAAAAAAAGATCTACAATGTAAGATATTATTTGTTCAAAAACATTACGATAGACCCCATCTCAATAGATCTAATTGATTACTTTGTGGCTTCTCTTAGGAACTAAAATTTAATTAAATTGACAAAACAATAGCTTAGTGGTTAGCACTGTTGCCTCACAACAAGAAGGTCCTGGGTTCAATCCGGGTCGAACATGGGATCTTTCATGGGGTTTTCCCAGGCGCACTGGTTTCCTCATAGTCAAAACATGCATGTTAGGCTGCCTTGAAGGCCTCCCATACAAAAGAGTTGCCTGGTTAAATAAAGTTTAATAATAAAAAAAATAAAATAAAAATAAAAATAAAAAAACGATCTTCCACGGCTGTACATATACTTATTTTATTTATTATTCCTGGTATGATTATTGGTAAATACAACATAGAATACATATAATTTAAAACTTCATTTCCTGTTTTGGTGCATTAAGTCTTTTTTTTTTTTTTTTTGATTGCGTCATTTGGTTTTAAGCAATTACTGAACATAGGTGTTAAAGATATATTTTAACACTTTTGTAAACAAGTTCCTATTTACCGGTAAGTGCAAAAATATAAATTTTCTCTGTTAGAATGAAACTGCAGACAGTGTGCAAACTTTGGGGAAGCTGTTAATTTTATGAGGTACTGAAAGTCCTGATGAATTTGAGAATGTGGGAAAAAAAAAAAAAAAAAACATGCACAAAACTATTGTCTATTAACCTCTTTCCCAAATGTAAACGATACACTTCAACCTCATGAACTTCAGCCAGGGACTAAGAACGTTTAGTCCATGTTTATGGCCTCCTTTCTGGGCAGAGCTACCTAAAAGTTATCCCACAGGCTAGAAAATTATCATAAAGCAGTTTTTATCCGACTTTAAAAAGACCTGGTGAAAATATTTCAACAGTATTTGTAGATTAGAGGGGGTTCCATGTGCATTCTGTATGTGAAACCACCTTGTTAAAATTAGCCACCTTCCAAAATGCAAATTATTTTATGTCTTTACTGCTCGAAATAGTAACACTGATTGTGTGTTTCATTAATAAAAAAGTTCATCATCACTGTCGTGTAAGTCTGCATCTTTACGTTATAAAATATATGGTATAACACTTTTTTTTTTCCTTTCTGCTGTGTCTTTCAGATGCTGTACGTTCACTGCCCCTCTGTACTCTCACTTCCATAAATGATCCATTTACCAAGATCCAAGGAAGACTAGAGGGCAACGGCGAGAGCAGAACAAAAAGGTGAAATAAGGAAACAAAGGAGGAAAGTCTTCACATCTCAGCTCAGCTCGTGTCTCTTTTTGTGCCACTCCAGTCAGGGATGGTGACACCAGTATCCTCTCACCTTGACCTACATATCCAGCAAGCCAAACAGCCAAAAAGACCCTCAGACAGCCCACCAGTCATTCACTTTGTCAACCAACTTGCTACCATCCAGCAACCTATTACCTCACACCATGACTGCTCTGTCTGACCTGTGTTTAGGAACTCGTTAATTCATGGTAAGTTTTAAAGGTTGACTAATATTACTTTTATAAGGGATACCCCAAGAAGGCATTCAGTTGTTCAGTTTAGTGTCAAATGTATTGTTTCAGGTCACAATTTAGAAAATGTTTGATGATGGAGTGGTTTGTGATTGTGGTTTCAGATGTTTTCTTTTAGTTTTTAATTAAAAACATTTTTTTACATATGTATCAACGTATTTATTACAGAGAAAATAATAATATCTAATCTGAAAATTCAGAAAAAGGAGAAAAAGCAAGGGGTGGAAGTCTTCAAGCACTTCACAATGCCATTTAATTACTATTCAGAGGAATGTGGTGCGATTATAAAATGATTATTGACGCATGTGTAATCACACCTGATTGCAGAATCTTTCAGACCTAAAATAAACTTAATATTTTTGCTCTGTGCTGCAGTATAAAATTATTTTTATTCATACAAGATTATGGGAATTAAATGGGCAAAAAATAGTAAAAAAAAACTGAGCCCAGTGGCATAAGATTCTGTAGCAATGGAGGTTCACTCATCACACATTAGAGCTGTCTTACCTGTTTTTAGTGTTTCTAAAAGTTTGTGTTTTTGTTGCAGAGAATAACTTTTTGATTCAGAGGCTAATGGCTCAGAGTAGGAGACCAGAGTTATTTCTCAACATAGACATTGCACATGATGTCCTGTGAAGCAAACATGTTGGTGAACGCAACTGTTTAAACACTGATGAAAAAGTCTTACCAGCATCACGGCAATAGTTATCAAGTCATAATCAGTAGCAGTAGTCAATTTAGTAAATAGAGAATGAGACAAAGGTACAGTTAAAAAAAAAAAAAAGTAAATGATTCATTTGTGGCAGAACGACATAATTTTCAGATGAACGTGGTCTGATCATCAATGAACAGTTTGCACATTTTAACTCCAGCTGATCTTCTGCAGGAGCCACGAAAACTAGTCCTGTAGGAACCTCCACCTTACATTTCTCAGGGACGTTTGTGAAGATTAAATCTGTTCAGCAGGTGTTTTACATCATCTAATTTTTATTGTTTTTTTTTTAGTTTTCTCTACTTGGTTTCTCTGTTAATAACACTGAGTCTACAAGTTTCTCTTCCACATCATTATAACTGAGCCCAGTTGTTGGTTCTATTAGTTCACATAGTCTAAAGCGCATATGTCAAACTCAAGACCCGCACGCAACATCTGGCGCTTGTAAACATTTGCCCCTTACCAAAAATACTTTAAATGTAGCACTGAGATAAAATTAGAATTAAAAATTGATTAAATTAAAAATATTTAATGTAGCTCTTATATGTGGTTATCCAGTCTGCTGTAATGGTCCCTGATGGCTTTTATTTGACTCTTGTCTTATTTTATTGCAAAAACAGAAGACTAGTTTACTCTGTGCTGGGTAAAACAATTCATATATGTTATAAATTAACCAGCAAAGTTATGTTTAGTAAATGTGGGACTATAGATTAGGTTGCATTTTTTTAATTTCAGTGTACTTTATTTGTTAAATTATGATGTGATGCTACTATTATGCCAGTAGTATTAGCAGGCATCTTATCAGTTCTCAGGGCTTGTTGTTACGGTAATCTCTCTATGAATGATTCTATCACATCACACTGGCTCAGTGCAGAGATGCAGATGTTTCTGTGGCCATAGTTTGTGTTGTGCTGTGGTTGTGTACATGTGTACACTAAGGAATGTAATGACTTCACAACTTTGCTGCTAGGAAATAGTTGTAGTTGATTTAGTAATATGATTATTTACATCTGTTTCTCAATCATCTTTTGTTTTTTCTTGGTAATGGCATTTGCACATGTGTTGTATTCAACAAGTAAATTATACGTTAAATATTTTACATTTTATCTTATTATTATACGGTAGTTGGTTTGGTTTATAGAATAGTCACTGGTTACTCAGGGTTATGACGGAAACGTGTTCTGTGGGTTTCTCAGGGTAGTGTCTTGTTACTACATGAGGTTATGTGGTAAAGAGGATATTTTGTGATAAAAGTACAGGCTAATGCAATCAAGACAAACTCATGGTGCTCAGTTTGTAAAGAAATAAGGGTAATGCCATTTTCAAATATGATCTCATGTAAAGTTACCTTCATAAAACAGTATACTGATTTTGTTGTTTTATTAATCTAGAATATTAGTAGAATGCTCTTCAAATGGCTGAACACTGCATAATTTGGTGTTTATTTATTTATTTTATTTTATTTTATTTTTTGGTTTGTTTTTTTAATTTCTGGGAGGGTTCGGGGGTCATGCCTCTGGTCACCACAGACAACTCCCCCACCCCCACAGGACTGCTTTACTCCACAGGTGCTCACTAGTACATATACAGTATATGTCCTTCTTAGCCATCAGGAAACATTGGCTGGTATTCTGTTTCAAATCCACTATACAGTGGTGCTTGAAAGTTTGTGAACTGTTTATAATTTTCTATATTTTTGCATAAATATGACCTAAAATTTCATCAGATTTTCACACAAGTCCTAAAAGTAGATAAAGAGAACCCAGTTAAACTACGTAATGAGACAAAAATATGATCCTTGGTTATTTATTTTATTGAGGAAAATGATCCAGTACTGTATTACATATTTGTGAATGGCAAAAGTGAACCTTTGCTTTCAGCATTTGGTGTAACTTGGCCATTCCAAAACATGAACTTTATTCTTCTTGAACCATTCTTTGGTAGAACAAATTGTGTGTTTAGGGTCATTGTCTATATGCATGACCCACCCTGTCTTGAGATTCATGGACAGATTTCCTGACATTTTCTTTTAGAATTGTCTGATATAATTCAGAATTCATTGTTCCATCAATGATAGCAAGCCATCCTGGCCCAGATGCAGCAAAACAGGCCCAAACCATGGTACTACCATCACCTCGTTTCATAGACGGGATAAGGTTCTTATGCAGTATTTTCCTTTCTCTAAACATAACACTTTTCATTTAAAGCAAAAAGTTCTACTGTATTTTGGTCTCATCCGTCCACAAAACATTCTTCCAACAGTCTTCTGGCTTGTCACGTGATCTTTAGCAAACTGCAGACGAGCAGCCATGTTCTTTTTGGAGAACAGTGGCTTCCTCCTTCAACCCTGCCATGCACATCATTGTTGTTCAGAGTTTGCCTGATGGTGGGCTCATGAACATTAACATTAGTCAATGTGAGAGAGGCCTTCAGTTGTTAGAAGTTACCCTGGGGTCTATTGTGACCTCTTTGACTATTACACACTGTTCTTGGAGTGATCTTTGTTGGTCAACTATTCCTGGGAAGGGTAACAATGGTCTTGATGCTTTTCATTTGTACACAATCTGTCTGACTCTGGATTGGTGGAGCCCAAACTCTTTAGGGATGGTTTTGTAACTTTTTCCAGTCTGATTAGCATCAACAACTCTTTTCAGTTCCTCAGAAATCTGCTTTTTTTATGCCATGATACACTTCCACAAACATTTTGTGAATAGCAGGCTTTGTGCGATCATTGTTCTTTAAATCAAATAGGGTGCCCACTCACACCTGATCGTTTTCCTATTGACTGAAAACACCTGACTCTAATTTCCCCATCAAATTAACTGCTAATCCTAGAAGTTCACATACTTTTACCACTCACAAATATAAAATATTGAATCATTTTCCTCAATAAATAAATAACCAAGTATAATATTTTTGTCTCGTTTATTTAAATGGGTTCTCTTTATCTACTTGTAGGATTTGTGTGAAAATCGGATGATGTTTTAAGTCATATTTATGCAGAAATACATAAAATGCTTAAGGGTTCATAAACTGTTTAAATTTGACAACCTGGTTTCTAAAGATAGAAGATAATATAAAACACAAAGCTATATTTCATTTTGTATGTCAGTGTACATGGTCAGTGGTGGGCATGGTTCCACTAATCTGCTAATAGCGGAACTAACTTTCCATTGAGTGGATTAATGTTTTTAATAAATTTGAAAACCTTTAACAGAATTAGCTTCCACTAAAATCGAATCTGGTAAATCCAGATCTGCTTTTTTTTATTTATTTTTTTAAAGACAGTTCTTTGCACTAAAAGTGTACAGGAGAATGTTTATTTACATAGAGCTATGCTATGCAGAGCTAAGCACCACCCAGTAACATCTCTCCGAGTCACAGAGACTTTAATATAAATGCCAAATCAAACCAGAACAGGAAAATAACATGAAAAACCCATTTTCACACTCAGAAACATTGTAAACAGTCAGAGATATTGCTAACGAAATTCCTACCCAGCATGCTTTGCAATGCTCACGCTGTCTCTGGGACATGACTCTCTCACACATGTCACGCATCTTTACTTTAATACAAACTGATTTTACTGAGGGAATATTGATGAAGATGCACAACAACTTTGTACTGTAGTTGGTTTATACAAGAAGTTGACCACAAAGATGATCACCAAAGTGAGTCAATTCATTGTAGTAAATGACACGAGGAAGACGTCTGACACACACTGAATGCATCAATCTGCTTCAGCACAGCAAAGTTCTGCTACGCCTCTTTGATTCCGCTGGACTGGATTAATTTCTGATAGCTCACCTCTGAACAGGACATAGACGCTTGTGATTTATGAACCGTTTTGAGTCGTGTTCAGTAACAACGTTGTCACATTACAGACAGTCTTACAATGTTGGCAACAGCAGTGTATAAAAGTTAGCGCTTTTTGTACTGCAGTTCAGTTCGGTAGGCGGGGCACTTGGCTCTGTTGACAGGGTGGGGCGAGGCGCTCCGCTTGTATAATGGTAGGGGCAACGATGCAGAGGGCTAAGTGATGCAATAATAGAGTTGGAAGATGGGGACGAGCGGGTTCTCTTCACAAAGATGGCTTCTGTTACAACTCTCTTTAACCAAGGTTCCTCTATCAAGGATGTGCACGTCATCATCCCTGAAAAAGTGACCGCTGGCCTGGAGATGAGCGTAAACTGCAGAGTCTTGGTCTGATGGTGCGTCTTCTGTGCTGGGCCATCCTTTTGGCCAGTGGCTGCTTTGTTTTCTCCAATGTGTAACTGATCACAGCCCTCCCAGTACTTAACAGCAGCATACAGATGAACCAGTCCTGTGTTCCCTCGAGGTCACTTGCCTTGGGAGGGCGCTCGTCTCATCTGCGTTTCACATTTCAAACCCATCAGTCCATTAAATGACAAGAATGCAGCATCTTGCGACAAAATATCCTCCCGTATTATGACACCTTTAGGTCATCAAAGGACAGATATTGTTAATGTATTTTTTTTAAATGAAATTTACATCTCATTCTAGGTTGAGCTAATGTGAAAATTATGTGAAGGTATTAAAATTATTTAGAAAGTCAAAG
>JARVLU010000001.1:42707750-42730014 GCA_031762415.1 Simpsonichthys santanae | reverse complement strand
AAGGTATTAAAATTATTTAGAAAGTCAAAGAGTTTTACAGAACATGTGGCGTCTTCTTTTTGACAACTTTTTTTTTGTTTTTCCACTCTTCTCATCCTATTTGCATTTCCAGTCCCTATCGGCATATCCCGTCAGTATGGCCTCTTCTCCCAGTTTGGAACAAAACCAAACCCTTGCTCTCATTTGCATCTAGCGGCCTGTTTTCCACCGGTGCTACCTGGTTGCTGAATAACCGATGGCCACTCTGCTGGTCAGGCGACTGCATTTGCATATCAGGCAGGTCGCCTCAGGCTTACCTCCCGTGCATTATTGTTGGTGGAAATCACGTGTTTAGTTGAGAAGATGATAGAGAGGGGAGAAGCCTTTTCTATGGTACTGACAGTTATCTTTTCGTGGATTTATATGTCCTATTTTGAGAAGGTTTATTTGAATCATGTCTTTACAGGTAAGAGCTTCGTTTCAGAAATTGTACTAAATCATATTTGTACATTTTCAAGCCAATAGCCATAGGATGAAAATAAGTTGTAGATTTTTAAATATCAGAATATGCCTATTTGACAGAACATGCATTCTGAGCTATGTGTTATTTTCTGGTATTAAAATAAAATCCCAGTTTTTATTCAAAGAAGCCAAAATAATTTAAAAGCATTGTATTTATTTAGGATGTGTTATTAAAGTTAGCGCTTCAGTGAGGGTGGGGAGACATTGCAACTTAACTTTAAACTGCTTGCTAAATGTCTGAACCGATCCACTTCTCATTTGTGCTGCAGTTCTGTTCAACAACAGAACGAATCAGCTTGCATGCAGTTTGACAGCAGTCCAAGTTCCCCAGTGATGTAAAACACACCCAAACTGGGTCTTGTTCCATTTGTTTAATTTCAAACACACTTGATAGCCTCACAAATTTAGCTTTTTGTTGTTTTTGCTGTGAAAACGACTTGAAAATGCCCTCAAGTGTCTTTTTTTTTTAAACCCAGTATGAACCTTTGCTTCATCACAAGCCTGTTAGTGTTTTCTTCAGACCTCGCTGTCTGCACTGCCAATCGCTGAGTTGTTTTGAATTAGAAGCTGAAGGAAACTTTGGTTGGTTTTGTGTACATTAGCTGATTATGGGTAGAAGGCTGCATATTAGTAGCTCTAACAAGGCAGAATGACAGAATTACCGTTTTATTTATAGTCCAAGGATCAGAAGGGGGACTGGCTTGAACTAGGAGATAAGGAGCAAAGGCTGTGTGGAGGAAGTGTTCACCCACAGAAGAGTAGTTACGATTTAAAGAGACAGCTCCCTTTTTTTTTTCATTACTCCCACTCCTTTTTTGTGTTAATATGCAAACATTACCTTGCTGATGACAGTAAGCATTAATATGGACAGCTGCCTGTCAGCTGTGTCACTGCATGTGTTGTAAGACAATGGTTCATATTATGAGCGATTATGAAAGAGCGTGCTAATTAATAAAAAACAGTTTGTACCGTAAATATTGCAAGTTGTCAAATGGAAAAAGCAATAAGTAATGTTTTTGCCTGTGTTTGTCATGTTAGCAAAATATCCTATAAACCCTTGTACTAATTTTACAAAAACCTTCAGAAATAAATTATTAGAAAGCCATCTATAGTTTATTACCTTTAGGCAACCTTAGCAAACATTAAAAAATTATACCTCAGTATAGCTATTGAGCTAAAACTGGGTGTGTCGCCAGCTGAGTCATCTTCAACATATACTGGTACTTTAAGTGTTAACTGATTGCATGAGATCTGTTTTTTATTTATTTTTTAATTTTTATTTTTTTTTTAATTTTTTTTATTGTTTTTACCATTATATGGTGAAGTCAGTTCAGTCCCTTAAGAAAATATCCCATGAACCACTGGACAAAATTTAACAAAACAGAGAAAGTAATCATTTGATGCACGTCTACAACTGATTACAACTGTTCAGCATTGCCTGTACAATAATGGCTACAGCTCATGTAGTTTTAGAGGGAATGAGCAAAAATTTGGTGTAATTAAAACTGAGTCAATCTCAACATGCACTGAACAAAAATGTAAATGCAACACTTGTTTTTTCTCCCATTTTTCATGAGCTGTGCTCAAAGATCTAGTTTTTTTTTTATATGTACACAAAATATCTTTTTTTAACAAATATTGTTCCCAAGTTTGTGTAAATCTATGTCAGTGAGCACTTCTTTGCTGAGATACTCCCTCCACCTTGTTGTGATACGAGTCTTTGTACTCCCATCCTCTTGGTGGCAGTGTCTTCACCTTTACTATTACTTTCCTGTACCTATATATATTGATGAAGAAGAGCACTGAGTAGTGGCATGTTAGCAGGTGTGTGACTGGAATAAAGTGGACAGAGTTTTAAAAGCATTAAAAGTTCTCTGCAGTTTCACTGAAACAACACACCTCACAGGTGTGGCAGATCAAGATGCTGATTAGACAGCATGATTATTGCACAGGTGTACCTTAGGCTGACCACAATAAAAGGCCACTCTAAAATGTGAAGTTTTATCACACAGCACAATCCCACAGGTGTCGCGGGTTTTGAGGGAGCGTGCATTTAGCATGCTGACTGCAAGCATGTCCATGTTCAGAGAATTTGTCCATGCAGTAGTCCCTCGTTTATCGCGGGGGTTTCTGTTGTCAGTCCACCCGTGATGAGTGGAAAACCACAAAGTAGGAATACAGTACAAGTAGTAAGTAGCAGTTTACTTTAATATTTATATATAAAGATGTTTTAAACCTTCCCACACTCTTGCAATATTCTGAACAATGTTTCTGAGCTCTAAACGCTCTAAAAGAGCACAGCATGTCATGAACTCAGCTCTCTGCCTCGGCTGCACTCTGGCGCTCTTGGCCACGCCCACTTCTCTGCTGCAGAGCGAGCAGCCGCAGGAGGAAGCTTCTCCTGCAGCTTGGGCTGCACACTGGTGCTAAATAATTTAAAAACAATTTATTTTAAATAAAAATTCCATGCCAGTCGTGCAGCTCATCCATCAGTCAGCCAATTAATTGTGTGTCATGTCTAATCTTATTTTGAAGACTGCGATAGAGCGAGTCTGTGAAAAATGAACCGCGAAGTAGCGAGGGACTACTATACATCCAACCGGCCTTACAACCGCAGACCACGTGTAACCACGCCAGTCCCTGTGTTCATTGTCCATAACATACTCCTGCTCATATCCCACTGCCACTATGGGCCACTTGATTCACAACGTTGACATCATCAAACTGCTCACCCACATGACATCATACACACAGTCTGTCATCTGCCCTGTACAGTGAGAACCGGGATTCCTTCATGAAGAGAACACCTCTCCAACATACCATATGCCGTCGATTGCGAGCAAAGTCAGTTACTATGATGAACTGCAGTCAGGTGGAGACCCCGATGAGGATGACGAGCATGCAGATGAGCTTTCCATGAGACGGTTTCTGACAGTTTGTAGCTGGTCTCAAGACGATCTTGGAAGCGAAGATGCTGGATGTGGAGGTCCTGGGCTGGTGTGATTGCACGTGGTCTGTGGTTGTGAGGCCAGTTGGATGTATTGCCAAATTCACTGAAACACCTTGAGAGACAGCTTATGGAAAAACTTTAGCCTGAAAAGGGGTGGGCGATATGCATATCTTTAAAGAATGCTGGGCTTTTATTTTGAAAGTGCCCCTCGGCTAACTGCAGTAAATTTCGCCTAATCAGAAGTAACTGAACATGTGTGCCCATTTTATGACTGTCTTTTGTCCTCGTTATCCATTGTTGTCATCATTCTTTGTTAAGGAACCAGGTCTCGCTTGTAAATGAGTCCTCAAAGCTCAATGGGATTAACCTGTCTAAATAAAGGTTGAATGAAAAAATAAAAATGTGAATCAAAAGAACAAATCGAGCAAAAGAAAGTTTCTCAGATGATAAATGTACATTTCCAGGCAGCAGTAGACCACAAAAACAATTAATGATGAAAGAACAGGTGAAGATGAATGTGCATTAATTGTGTCTTTATTGTGCACGTGTGTCTGTGATATGTTGATCCTGTTTCTGTCGGTTTGTGTGCTAATTAAAATGCACATTGTTTGTGTGTGCGTGTGTGTGCTTGTGTATGTGGAAGCTGAGAGAAATACTTGGTCTGATGCCCGAGATCCTAGTACCAAACAAGGAAGGGAATCCTCTCAGTCCTGCCTCAGTGCTCACAGTCACACTTCATCTTTCTCTAAAACAAACACTTTATTTCTTCCCTTTGTCATGTACAGTAATGTATCTGGGGAGCAGAAAGTGAAACACATGGAGGCATTTTCTGAATTCTGTTACTTGGCTTGGGATTGGTTTGAATGATATTTAACTGTTTATTTCCTTCATGCACGCAACGTGAAGCCCCACAGCGTGAGTGGAGTGGAGATGAGAAAAAGGCAGGCGGCTCATATCGAGCCCCCTCCCCAGGCCCCTGGACAGCCCCGACCTAACACCTGCTGCCTCTGCTGGTGCGGCTGCTGCAAGTGTCTCTGGTAAGGAAACTACAAACCCCTCATTTTATTCACATCGTTTCATTAGATAGACTGTGGCTCATTTATAGTACAGTAGTCCCTCGTTTATCGCGGGGGCTCCGTACCCTGAAGACCCGCGATAAGTGAAAAACCATGAAAGAGCAGCAGTGGTTGTCTAAACAATGTCTAAACTCAAACGCTCTAAAAAATTTTTTAAAAAGCACAGAATGTAATGATTTCAGCTCCTTTCATCCGCCGCATTGCCACCTGCAAGCGTTCTTGGCCACGCCCACTTCTCCGCTCTGCACGCTGACATCTGGTCAGCTGTTTAACTGCAGCAGGAAGTTCATCCTGCAGCAGTAAGGGTTGCACAAAGCTGCAGGAGGAAGCTTTTTCTGCTGCTCTGGGCTGCACAAATGTGCAACAGGAGCTAAATAATTAAAAATAATTTATTTTAAATTAAAAAAAATCATGCAGATCGTGCGACTCATCCATCAATCAGCCAATTGTGTGTCATGTCCAGTCTTATTTTGAAAAACCGAGATAGAGCGAATCCACGATAAACGAACCACGAAGTAGCGAGGGGCTAGTGTATTTCTTAAATAAAAATCAGTCTTTCATGAAAAACGATGCATAAAGTAAACCTGATGAAGGCGGTCACAAAGAGAAGTCAGACCTAATTTGTCCGACCCTCAGCTTTCAGCTCTTGTTATGTTTTTAGTTATAACAAATGTTTTTTTTTTTTTCTCTCCTATAAAATTTGTCAATCATACTGCATATTACTTACATGTTGAGTTTAGAGGAGGTAATAGTCGTAGTAATAATAATAATAATAATAAATCTTGTCTAAATCTGCTTATCTTCATTTCTGAAATATGCTCAAAAGATTAAATTATAACCTGAGAAGCGGTTAGATAGGTACAGTGGACAATCAGTGGCGTCAGAAGTGGGCCACTAAACTGTGTGCATGGTCTAAATCACAGTTTTGTAAGCTAAGCAAACAAACAGAGGCTGCAGTAAATAAATTAAAAAAAAAGTGTGTGGGGGAGGGGGGCACTCAAAATGTGACCACATTTGTTGCAAACTTTAACTTTACGGGAACTGCAACTGGAAGTTTGTCAATTTTCTGGTATATTTCTCACCATGTTGAGTCATCAAATCATCTTCAATGGTTGCAGCCAAGCGTGATACCACCTTAACCAGTTATCATCAGCTGGTGTGCCCAGATCAAAATTCTGCTTCAACTTGATTCCATCCGACCTCTGAAGTATTCAGTTCTCATTAAATTAAACAGACACAGTTTCTGACTGCAGTACTTTAGCCAATCAGAACGCTTGCTCTAAGCATGTGATCAGATCTGACTTAGATGCTAAAAATCATTGTAGCTTTATGCTTGAAGCGATGCAGCTGATTTCACTGGGTAGGTTGCAAGAAGCACTAAAAGGCAAATGATGATGTTGCTCTACATTTTGTGGATATGTAAACTAGCACTTGTTGCATTTTTTTTTTTCTTTTATGGGATAGAATCTTGAGCTCTGAGTTTCTGTTAGCTCAGAAATAAATCAATGATTGCCGGTTGATTTAGCTGTACAGTAACTTGACGCAAACAGCATAAATAGCCTGATTACTGACTGAAACCTGGTTGGCTGGTTCGTTTATTGTGCTCCTTCAAAACCTGAAGTTGTTGGCAATTTGCTTTAGGCTATTGCATGCTTAACAAATAAATGCTTGTATCACTTGCAGAATAGTACGATATATAATTTAGTCTTCATCAGCTCTGCACCATAAAGATGTTTTGTGTCCTTTACCATTCATTTGACGATAATAATTGTAATGCAACAACTGCAGCCTTTGAAAAGGACCAACAGGGGAAGAATAAATTTAACCATCAAAGCAAAGTAACACGTGGGAGGAAAAATAATCATCTTCACTATGCTGCACTCTAAGTCTTCTATTGATGAGCAGGCAGTTAGTTAACACATGCTGTAGATTATATTGGCTGTTCGTATCAAACAGGAATAGTTCTGTTTAATTTTCTGCTAAGCCGTTTTTGACCGTGTCAGAGTTCAGAACTAAAAAAAAAAATGTCATTGCTGAAGAAAAAAACTTTGTCTTTACTGATGATGAGTTCTCCAGAAAAATTTGCTGAATAAATACAAATTTGTACTGACACTAAGCTAACAGAATTTAACAAATCAAATTAAGTTTTAGTTTTAGACTGTGGAGGATCACTTTTTTTTTCTTTCTATTTTCAAAGTTAATTATTTCTTTTTGTCTCAACATGCATATTAAAAAAGTCCCGGTAGTGTTTGCCATAGCTTCTTTGGATTTATGTCCACCTGTATCACATAAAGCATAAACACAGAGTACTTTTAACCAAAGTTGAATGATTCTTTACCGCCTGAAGCTAGTTGCACAGACAGTTTTGACACTTTTTTTTAAAGTGTATTAGTGTGTTGAACTGCTGAAGTTCCATCAATAGTCAGAAATTGTTTTAAGCTACCCGTTACTAGTTTTTGTAACTTATTTATGTGCTTTTATCTGTGTTACCCTGCACTCAAAGGAAAAATGTAAAAACAAGTGTCCTATTTAAAGAGGCAAGCAAAGTTTCCAGGAAGTTGTTGCACTCGGATAGAAATTTGTCCAAAAATGTTTTCTGCCACTTAATACTGAAGCTGCAAATACTGCTGTGATGAATTGGTGAGTGGGTTAGCAAAAAATACACAGGAAGGTCATGCTTGAGAGTTATTGCCAAACTCTACATTTACTGAGAAAAAGTCCTTCCTGTTTCCGTTTTAAGCTTTTACTAGTAAAGACGGCTAAGTCAGAGTAAAAAAACATGCTAAATTTGGTAGTACAAGCTAAGACTTTATAGAAATGTACTTTGTACACAGCCACAATGATTTGGCATTGTTTTTCTAAAACAAATAATCAGTACAGTATTTCATGTATTACTGATTTTCTTAGTTGCGATTACCTCATATTGGAAACTTTTAAAGAGCAGATGATTTACACAATTAAAAATAAATATGCTATTCTTTAATTATGAAGTCAAATATTTTTGCATGCAACTATTTTGATTAAAACTAGAGAAATTGTCATTTCTACAAAAATGCTATGAGTGCTGAATAGCTGCTGCAGTATGCTGAAAAAGCTGTAACTGAACTGTTAAAACTAAAAGAAGCAGAACACTAGCTAAAGCCTGATGCTAGGTATAAGTTAAAATTACCAAAAACTAGCTAAATATATAGACACTGTAACTTAAAACTAAATGTGGCACTTCCTAAAAGCTAAATCTAGCAAACCTGAAAGTAACAAAAGGCTAGCTAAAAGTAGCAAAACTGTAGTTGGAAGCTAATTGATACAGAAGGCTAGCTAGAAATAATAGGCTAACTAAAAGCTAAAATTGTATAATACTAAGTAAAGCTAAAAGTACATAAAAACAGCTAAAAGTAGGGAAATTGTAACTTAAAGCCAATTCTAGCTAAACTCTACTCAAAAACTAAATGAAACTAAAGCCTAAAGTAGCAAAAAGTAGCAAAACTCTAGCTAAAAGTTAATTGAAACAAAACGCTAAATAATAGTAGCTAAAAGCTAAAATAAGAAAAGGTTAGCTACAATCTAAAAAAAAATCTGACTTGTTGCTGAAGTGGATATCTGAGAGAGCAATTATTTTTGTTTAAAAAAAGTGAAATATAAAAAAAAATATATATATATATATATATAAGTTTAATAACAAGCATCATAGCACCTATCTCCCTGAATGTGCTGACCGTTTTGATATATGTCTAGCTGATATATTATGAATGATGCAGACGTAGTTTTATTTCCTGAACTTCAAAACAGGAACACAATAGTGTGAATTCTGGCAGCACAACACTTTCAGCTTCCACACAGTCAACTTCGGCTGATTTGTGAAACAATCACAAAATAAATCTGTTTTTTTATTTTTATTTATTTATTTATTTATTTATTTATTTATTTACTTTGAAGAAACTTTTCATTTTTACAGTAAAAGTATGTCATCCTCATGTGCACAATATCCCCTGTAGGTCACAGTTGCACAGAGTCTTTTGCCACGTGTTGCCCCTGAGCCAGGCACTAAAGCCGTCCCTGGGTATGAAGCTCCTTCAGCTGCCTGACTGTGGCTCCTCTCTCTTCAGGAGAGAGTGAATGAAACATTGTTTTCAGCCAGTGAATGGTCAATGTACCGCTTCTTTCGCACCACTTCATCTGAAGTGGCGGCAGCTTGTGGACTGTGACTCTGCTGCATGTTTTTATCAGTCCAACGCTGGTGTCGGATCTCCATAACGAGCATGGATTGCTGTGTCCTCGTTAACCTGTATGTTTATTTGCCGCTGTGCCGAAGCAAGGTCGAAAGCTCATATTTGATGCACTTACAGCCTTAGTAAGGGCTGTTTGTTCACATAAACTTGTTTTTAACTGTCATGCTCATTTAGGTGCTTGATTCAACCTTATGAGTCAAAGAGCTCATCCAATACTAAGTGTTGGAAATTAGAGGGAAAATGTAGCTGAAAACATTAACGGGTCACACAGAGCATCCTCTCCCACTCATTAAACATGGCCTCTTATCTGGTCGGGGTGCCTTCTATTTTTGTCCACACATCACATGCAAAACAGCTGTGAAGAGCTGCCTGTATATTTAACTGTATTGTGAGGGCGCCGGGGGGCTGAGGTTGGCTTAGCCCATTACTGCTGCACAATAGAGACTTTGAGAAGAGACAGCAAGAGGAAGGAAAGATCCTCCACAGTGGGACAAAAATAGACTGCTGAGTGTGTGTTGCATTGTGGATTCAGCAAGTGTGACTGAGCCACGATAGACATAGAGACTACCGTGTTCTTCTGAGGGTTAGCATGGACTTTACAGAAACTTGGTTTGTATGTGGGTTTGATGAACTGCTGCCAAAAAAAAGAGGAGATTGTAACTTGGGATTGCAATTTTAAGCAAAAACACTTCAAATTGTTTAGAAGCAGGGAAACCATCTTCACAAGCGACTGTGGCTGAGTGGTTAGAGCAATTGTCCTTCAATACAAGAGTTGGGGGTTTGAATCCACCAGCAGTCACATGCCAAAGTGTCCCTGGGCAAGACACTGAACCTCTCATTGCCTCCGATGTGTGTCCCTTCAGTATATATGAATGTGATAAAACTCTGATTAGTCTCTTTAGAATGATTTGTTCAATTAGCTTTGTATAGATCTGGAGTGCTGTATGAATGGGTAAATGAGGACACTGATTGTAGTGTAAAGCACTTTGAGTATCTGGATATGATAGGAAGGCACTATATAAATGCAGTCCAGTTACCATTTACAAGCGCTGATCTCAGCTACACATTATGATTTAGACCGTTGCCTGGTTTGTGTTTTGCTAAAGAAGTGTTCAGGGGGTTTGGACTTGCAGTGAATTCAAGTTTACTCACTCCCAAGTCCTGCAGCTGACAAACCCTCAGAGGCTTTGGGTACAAACACATTCTGCTGCTAATCCTGCTAGCTGTGGTTCTTTATATTACTTCATTTTCCCAGATCCAGTGGATCATTGTGGTGGTGGTGGTGGTGTTGGGGTGGGGGTCATCTATTCTGACAGTAAAGCTGAGCTCACCCATTATCATTGTTTCCACTTTATAATCCTTTCAAAATAAACTGCAATGGCTTTTCTGACTTGTTTTGTTTGTTTGTTCTGTTGTTCAGGAAGGACATAAGTAGTAAAAAGAAAGTCCACCCAAGCATGGTTAAAAAAAAAAAAAACACTTGGGTCAAACAAACAAAAGAAAATGACCATGACCGTCTCATCAATTCCTTAAATTTGCCAATTTTAACTAAGAGTTGATTATTAGAAAATCACTGTCCATCCAGCACATAGACTAAATCAACAAAATACCTTTTACAAGTGATGTCATAGTTTAGAAGATAATTTAATTCCAGGAAAATTGTTTTTTCTTTTCCTTAACCATTTTATTAATACCAACTAAAAAACAAACTTTGCTACAAAATGATTGTTCAGAGAAAAAAACATTAAGCAGACTTTGCAGCATTTGAAATACCTGAAGTGGCAAAAGGAAGTGCACTAAAGAAATGCCCCCATGATGTACGGAAAGAATGGATGATATCATAAGAACCAGTGAGACAAATAATAATTAAAACATGAGAATTTGTAGTTTAGGCATCTGTGGCGCAAGCGTTGCCACAACAGTTGGATTCCTACGTGGTACAGTGCCGTCAGTGGTTGCACTGTTTTCAGTTGGTATGAAGGATGGATTGTGTTGGTTGTGGATGGATTGTTTCACAACCCAATAAAACCTCTTCCACATCTTGCTGCAGCTGACATTCAGTCACTTTGATCTGGTTTGTTCTCAAATAAACTTTATTCTCAACACTTTAATGTTGTTGCCAGCATTTCAGCCACATTGTTCATTTAATTTTCTTTACTCTTAAAATGAGAGTTGTTTTTTTGGTCAGTGTTCCTAATATTTCTTAATGTTCTTGTTGCACTTCTGTACACTTCTTGCTTCAGGGGTTTAGGGTTACATATTCACAGGAAGGTTGTGACGTTTATCTATTCACCTAAATTCATAAGGCAATGAAATGAAGTTACTCAAATATTAGAAATACTTTAAAATCAAGTTGAAGCCATTAGTGGGTTAATAAACCATCACAGAGACGCAGATCCATACATTGTGTTCAAAAAGTGGTGGTCAGGTCTCAGATCGTAAAGTGACATGTCATGCCAGTGGTCACAAACATTTCTGTTTTTGGCTTTATTGACGATGCAAAATAATCTGAATCATCACAGCTGACTGAATGTGGACTAAGTGTGTCAGGCCTACGTGTATCATTAACTGTATACAAACCTCCATTGTCTGAATCCATCTCAGTACCAGGATTGTGGAGACATTTTTAATTGCCAGATATGGGTTCCTGGTTTTATATTTAAACATACAGTAAATATTCTTTATCTGCACTGGTGCAAATTTAGTTAGATGTAAATCTGATTGAGAGGATCGATCTACTGCTGATAAGCGATACATATTAATAAGACAAAGCTCACCATGAAGTCTTGTTGTGTGAACTCTTATGAAGCATTCACACTATTGTGATACATTTTTCTTCTGTATGTTTCTCAGTGCGATTCTCATCCTGCAGTTTTCAAGCTATTTCAACAAATCATTTATCAAAACGTTCAGCTAGTTCAGAAGGGTGCTATGACTTTTGGCATTGGTGATACTTTGTTTTTTTTTTTTTTTTTATATTTAGCCTTTTCTGACACCTTTTTTTTTTCTCACAGGAAATGAATTGAGCTCATTTTACATCTTTCAGAGCTTTAGGTCTGTTTACAACCTTTTACTGATCCTTTCTTGTGCAAATTTAAACTTTTTCCAGCTAATTTCAGCTTTTTTTTTCCCCAACTGTTTTGTGCTCCTTTCAGATTCTTTCTGCAAGTTTCATTCTTTTCTACTGTTCCAGCTACTACAGTATTTAGCACTTTTATGCTAATTAAGCTTTTTCAGCTAATTCCACATTTTTTGCACTCATTTAAACATTTTTTTCAGACTAATTCAGCAAAAATGTTCTCTCTCCATTTCCTTCTTGTAATTCCAGCTTCTTTCTGCCTTTTTAGCTACTTTTCAGCTGTTTTTTTGTTTTGTTTGTTTTTTGCACATTTCTGCTTTTCTACTTTTTTGTGCTTATTTTTGCTTCTTTCAGCCTAATTGGGATTACGTGCTCTCTCTACTTCTTTCTACTAATTTAAGCTTGTTCTACCTTTTCAGCTAGGCTTTTAGCTTATTTTTATTTTTTTTATTTTTTTTTTTTTTTAGCTAATTTCAGCTGTTTTCTGATTAATTCAAGTTTTTCATGGTAAATGCTGGCACTTTCAGCCTAATTAACATCCGTCTATCCATCCATTATCTTTGCCCACTTCTTCCATTTTGGGTCACAGGGGTCGCCGGTGCCCATGTCCAACAATCACTGTGCGAGGGGCGGGGTACACCCTGGACGGGTCACAAGTCCATCACAGGGACACATAGAGACAAACGAGACAAACAACCATTCACTCTCACTCACACCTATAGGGACAATTCAGTTACGAATCAGCCTAACATGCATGTTTTTGGTCTGTGGGAGGAAACCGGAGTACCCGGAGAAAACACGTATGCACAGAGAGAACATGCAAACTCCACCCAGAAAGGCCCCCGGACTGGGATTTGAACCAGAGACCTGCTCGCTGAGAGGCAGCAGCTCTCTTAATTAACATCTTTATGTTAATTTCATCTTGTTGAGCTATTTCTGCTAGTTTAAGCTTTTTCTGCAATTTCAACTGTTATTTAGCTGTTTTATGCTCATTTTAGCTTTGTCAGCTAATTCCACACTTTTTGAACACATTCCAGCTCTTTCCACTTCCTACTGGTAGTTTAAGCTTCTTTCTGTCCTTTCACCTACTTTTCAGCAACATTTTGCTAACTTCAGTCTTTTTTTTATTTTTTAGCAATTTTCCTAAGTTTTGTCCTAATTTCTGCTTATTTAAACTTAATTCAGCAAATATGTGTTAGAAGGCTTTCTTCTGCTAATTTAGGCTTTTATTCCTTTTCCGCTCCATTTCAGCATGTTTCTTTTAGCACATTTCAGCACTTTCTCAGCATGTTCTGCAATAAGCATTTACACTGCATTTTCGCAGGAAATGCAATTTATTTAGTTTTTAATTGTATCAAATTACATTTTATGTGTTGCCCTTTTAGAGATTTGAATCATATTTGTGGAGACTGACGTTTGGAATCTTTTCTGAAGGATGGTTAAATTGTTTACAAAGTTGAGACACTAAAATAAAACGTAATCATCAATCCAAAGCACTTGTACCTGCTGTCATGTTACATAGAACTGATTGAGGCTCCTGGCTCGTCCAGCTCCATGATGCTCAGAGCAGTTCCAGAGAGTGCACCACAAACATTCTGACAGCTAGTTTATGCAGCCACAAGTTCAAAGAAATTGCTTGAAAATAATCAAATATAAATGGCTAATCACTCATTTCAGTCTTAGGTGTTATTTTTTTATTTTCAATTTAGTGCCAAATCAAACTGGAGGATGTAAACTTGCAAAATGATCATTATGTGTGTTCTGGCCTTAAACCAATCTGTATTTAGAGAAAATCTAAAAGAAAACGAAATGTTTATATTTATTTACAAACGTGTCCATCTACTGATTGGTCAAGTTCTAACTTGGGTATATTCCTTTGAGTTGCTAGAAACACACCCGGGCTTTTATTTTGGCATGCCTGATCACTTCCTGTGTCTTATTCAGGAATGAAGACAGAATTGAGAGGAGTGAACGTCAAACCTGCACCAAAATGGACAGTATTGAAGCTGCTGAAGAACAGTGAGTGCAGCCGAGCTCCCACCCTTGTTGCACGCTTGTGCTTTGTTGATTTCAAACCCAACTTTTGTTGTTGTTGTTGTTTTTCCTCTTAATTGCAGACACCCCAGTTTAGAGGAAGTTCTATCGTGGGCTCGAAGCTTCGAGTTGATGCTGCGCTCATTGGAGGGCCGGGAGATCTTCCGTGAGTTCCTGCGCTCTGAGTATAGCGAGGACAACCTGCTTTTCTGGTTGGCCTGTGAAGAGTTGAAAAAGGAGACCAGTCCCCCAGTGGTGGAGGAGAAGGCCAGGATTATTTATGAAGATTACGTCTCTATATTATCACCCAAAGAGGTGAGGCGCCACAAAACCAGAGCCATCAGCGTTATTTCACTTCAAGTTTCTTTATTTGATTATGTATACTTTTGAATTGATACGCTAACGATAAACACAACAGAGGCTAAGCTGAAATAAAACAACTGGATGTAAAGTTTTAATATCTAAGAGAAATCTATTACTTTGGAGACAAAATTATAACTTAGCTGTCACTTTGTCGTTAGCCTAATGACATGTTTATCGCTTCTTTCTCTGGACTCTGCCCGACCTCTAACTTCCTAAACCGTCTTGACTCCAGGTGAGCCTGGACTCACGGGTACGAGAAGGAATTAATCAGAGTCTAGCGGAGCCCAGCAACCGGATGTACGAGGACGCCCAACTCCAGATCTACACACTGATGCACCGAGACTCCTTCCCCCGTTTCCTCAACTCCACCGTTTACAGAGACCTCCTGGCCAGCAGGAGGCGCACCTGCCTCGACACCTAAACCTCTCCACCGTTCGTCATTGCCAACAAGACTACTACTTAAACTTCAAATATGGTGCCAGAAGTCAGGTTTGGGGGGTGGGAGAACATCTCTCACTCTTGTTTTGATTGAAAAGACTGAATGACGTTTAAATTAGCTGGTTCTTTATTTTTTATTTATATTTTTAAGCAATTTATATCCAGTTATCCACTGGAGACAGGTCGGCCTTTACTGGCTGCTTATTGGTCAGTTTGAGACCATTAATGCTGGCCAGTGATTGTTCTGCAAGCAATTTGTGCCGTTTGTTTCAGTTGTTCAGCCGACTCGTGTTACGATTGAAACGGCCAACCTGACGGCCAGGTGTTGTGACGCAGGACTCCTCAGGTGGTGAGGACAGGAAGAGAGAAATAAAGGACAAACCCACTGTTCCTGTACTGTACTATTTAAACCTCGTGCTCTCCACACTCACAACTCAGTCTTTAACGTACTCCGTCTCACTTTTGTTGGTTTTAATTCTCCCAAGTTTGTCCCATTCCTCAACTATAGTTAACCTTGTCTTGATTTTAGCTTTCTTCACTGTTCGGCCATGACACCCAGTGGTTGGTGGGGATTGTGGAATATTTGCCTTTTAAACCAGCATTAGCTCTGCATGCAGCTCTTTCTCTCTACTGTAGCTTGACGACGTAAGCCGCGGACTGCAACAGTTTTTGAATTTTGAGAGGTATTAAGTGGAGCTGGATCTCTGTCTGACCATCTTGTTCAGTGAAGGGAACAAGCACTCCTCAACCAATTTTAAGCTCACTGCAGTTTTTATTTTATTTTTCTTATCAAAGCTGTAGAGGTGCAACACCGACCATCCATCTATCCACATCTTCATCTATCCATCCATTTATTCAAGCACTTTCCTTGCTTTTCCTTCCTTCTCCAAGAGCTGGAATTGTGGTTGGGAAGCTACGTCTGAGCTCATGAACTTTAAAGAAAAAAAAATATATATATATATAGTATATATATTTATCTCCACTGAGAAAATTGCAATGCCTTTATGTCTAAGAAAAGGTGGCACAAGAGCTGCTGGAGGTTCCCTTCATCAACCCAAACCATCACAGCCTGACCACAGGTGTCTAGTTTGGGCAAAACCACAACTGAAGGAAAAAAAAAAGTATATTGTCTCAAAGAACTGAGCTGTATGGAAAGCTGGTAGAACAGTAGCAAATTTCCTGGGAACAGATGGAATAGAACGGGTTTTTTTTTAAAGTCTAGCTTTAGGTGTCCAAATTAACGTTACAGTTGTTGGGAGTTTATCAATTATCAGCCAATTTGTGAACTGGGTGCCAAATATGATTGATGCGTTGACTTGTCACCAGGCTGCCAATACTCAGCCATTTCGGCGGGTATTAGTCCTTCCATTAGCTACGGACTCTTTTTATTTTATTTTTTTTATTTTCCTGAGCTGAAGAAGAGGGCTGGTATAATAATGTTACCATACATTTATATCGTCGTGCTCTACATAAGCCTTTTCAACAAAGCCAAATGGGTATAAGCATGCTATAGACAAGCTAAAAGCATGCTTGTGCTAGCCATGCTAATCTTCCCTTCAACTGGCAGCCCTCACACACACACACACTCTGGTTTATTTTTCTAACCCAACTTTAACAGCATGCAGTTGTAGTGAATATGTGTGTGAGAGATTAACAACTCACCAAAAACATAAAAAAGTTGGGACTTTTTTTATTTTTTTTTTGCCAAATGTCCCATTAGGTTTTTTTTTAGCACATAAAACAACATCATTTTTTATTATGTGAATATTTGAACATGAACTTTGTTCCTGACCTGTGGATCTGCATTAGAAAGTGCATGAGTGCAGTATATGCTGGGTTTTTTTTTTGTTTTTTTTTTTTTATAAACTGAGCCCTTGTGTACATTTATTATGCCATCTGATGGCCAGGTTGGTGGTTAGTGCAGTGTTAAAGTGTCAGAAACAGTGCTGCTCCTCACTGACAAATGTAGACGTCCATGTTCCCGCCTTTTTTTTATCTACCTGAGGTTTATGTGCCAATCTTGGTCTGGTTTAAAATAAAAATTAAAAATAAATAAAAGAGACAACAGGTTATTGATGTGTAATTGGTTTAGTCTCCTTGTTGTAGATTACATCTAAACTGTCAGGCCACGTAAATGAACCAAAAACCTTTTCAAGATAAACAAAATGTTGTAATTGCCACTAGTTACAGCTAACCATTAGCGCCTGCACGTTTTAACTGGAGGAACATAGCAAGCCTGTTGTGATTCATAAGTCATTGTTGTAGAGTCGAGAGGCTGAAACCAATAATCTCGCCACAGTTTTTGCCGTGCTCCTAATTAAGATAATATAATTTAACCTTTGGCAATACAGCACTTAGAGGCAGACTACATTCAAATCTAACAGATATCGACTGATATTACTCGGCTGCTTGAATCAAGAGTTGTGCTTTTGCATGTGCCCTTCAGAGACTGCAGATTGCAGAGTCAGTTAACCATTCTGAAAGTGAAGGTCAGTTTTCACACTTACTCCTTGGAAAGGGTCTCGTATTCAGAAAAAAAGCATTTCAGATCCTGCGTTTGGCTTCTCCGGTACTTTTTCACTGCCACTCATGAAGCTCCCTCACTGGCAAACCCCTCCTCTGCACAGTATAGCTATATGCCTGTTTATGTAGTAGTAACTAACACAAGAATGTTTAACTAAGAATCAGATAATGAAATCATGGTGCAATCAAACTAAGTTTACATTTATAAATTGTGAGACGTGTATACCTTATATAATACGTGTAACAGTGGGGAGCCGAGAGCCAGCAGGCTTGAAGCTGGCACGAGTTTCCCAAGTTTCAAACTGGGAGCGTTTTTACAGGAAGGGCGTGCACAGCAGAAAGTCCGATTTGCTGCTATCGTCCTTTCGTCTTGATTTATTCTGACTTTTACGCAGCAGGCGGGAAAAGAGGGCACGGCTGTTTGTTTTCCAATACCTGCATTAAAAATGTGGATTTTACAAGCAATGACGATGATGTGAAATGATTTTTAGTGTCATCGCTGAGTTCAGATTTTTGTCTCTGAAATTTCAATGGGTTCCAAGTGAGTGAGTGAGTGTTTGAAATGTGGCTGTGGTTTTATTAATACACACACAGACACACAAAAGGTCGCGAGCCCAAGTGTCCTGATGGGATTGGAGTTGTGCATAGCTTTGGCCTTATTGAGGTGTTTTTTTTTTGTTTTTTTTTTTTGTATTTAAAAAAAATATATATACAAAATGTCTTTGTAGGCTTTTCACTACCTCTCATGTTGGTTAATTTATTTCACATTTAGTTTTCAATGTACAAGTTTTTGTTTGTTTGTTCGTTTGTTTAGATCTACTTGAAGCCTAACACTGTAAAACAAAAATGTGCACAGAAAATGTTTGTGACCAGAGAGGTAAACGAGAGCTTGGCCTAGTCAACATTATTATTATGACTATTTTTGTTTATATGTATGTTTGTTTTGAAATTGTGCTGAGCTGAACTAGATTTTGCATCTCTATAAAGATTTCAGGAATCCACTGTCTAAGGGCTAATCCCATTTTTGCCTATGCAAATCTGTTATTGTGGGTGAGTTGGGAAAGGGTGAGCTACTGTACCTTTTCACCCGTTTTGGATGGACCGTGGTTTACATTGCCCTTTGCTGATATTCTTCAGTCTTATTTAGCAAAAATGTATGCTTATATATATTTTTTGTTTCTATATGAATTATATATACACCAAGTAATATACAGAGAAAAATAGTAAATGCCTTTGTGATGATGAGAAAAGAAACCCTGCTGAAAAGAAATAAACGTGTTGTCTGACATGTTGTGGCTGGAGTTTTGGTAAGATACAGCAGATTACTGGAATTCAGCTGACCAACAGTCGTGTCATGCTGAGAAGGAAAAAACGTGCTTATTTAATACGCAACCACTTCATGACATTTTCCATTGTTACCCAGCCCCTAATCTGTAAGGCCACAAAGGTGATTGGACCACCCAGAACTTGTCTTTGTTTCTTTTACTGTAACATTTAGTTATTTTTTTATGTAACTTTTGCCATTGTTCTCAAAGGTGACACTGAAGGCCATAGTGTGTGGAAGCAGCACCAACACAGTGAAGTAATAAAGCCAGCAAACAGGCTCTGTTATTGACTGCTTTTACAGTGAAGTTTTATTTGTAAGGAAAAAGTCGTCGGTATTTCTTTTTGAAGAGTCTCGCCTTGAAGGGCTGAGTTGAAGCGAACCTAAAGACGAGCGGCGTGGGCCAATTATGGTTATTTTCTGCAGAGATAAGCAACATTCAGATGTATGGCAATAGGTTTTATTTTTATTTTAATTTTTTTTCTGTTTTGTAGCCATATCCAGTCAGACTTTCACTGTGTCGATACAGTAGCGTTGATCTGGAGCCGAGGGGATTTTTTTTAACTCCAATGCAAAAAAAAAAAAAAAAAAAAAAAAAATACCTATAAGTCAGTAGATATGGAACTCTACTCGACTCATTTGTATCACTTGGATTTTAAACCTGTTTATTTACTGTTTTTGGATGGAATGGCAGGAGTTTATGAAGCTTCTGGACCAAAAGGCTTTGAAACATTTTGTTTTTCCTTTCTGTGCATCATGACTAAAGACCAATACCAACCAATGTGGGGTTGGGTGTCCCCTCAGCATATGGTGCCTCCTTATGCTTCACAGCAGACCTCAAGATCTCTTACCTTGTTTCTTTGGATCTCGTTTTGTCTCTGGAAGATCATACAAGAAAAAAAAATGTAATTAAAAATCAGAGCAGTACAGACACTCCTTGAAGTTGGTTCTCAACAGTTTTAGGCAATCACTTTTCTCTTTATTGATTTAGATGCCTAAGCTTCTTGGGTTTTGTCATGCCTTTGTAGATAGATCGCAGTCTTTGAGAAATGAGCTGCGAGTGGAGATTAAGAAAAAAAAATACAGTCACTTTAGATGGTTAAAAAAGTGATATTTTTTTCTATTCAGCATGCTTTGTGCTAAATAAATGAAATAATTCAGTTATTTGCTATAAACGATACTGTATGAGTATGTATTCAAGTACTGCAGTATGCAGACAATTCAAAATATGAGAAACTCTTTTAAGAGGTTCATATTTTTCTTCTAGTATGTTTGAATAATAGAGATGGTTATGGGTACTTAATTCTTGTTTTGAGTGTGTCATGAATTGCCAGAATGACTTAATGTCCCTTTTTGTATTAACAACCAATAGACCATTGTTGGTTGTTTTCACGTGCATGACTTGACGGTAGTTTTCCAAGACGGTGCTTTTCAATCGAGTTTGGTCAATCAAACTCACTTTTTTTTTATGATTTTCACAGGTTACTGCTCAACAATTGAAAATGACTGAGCTTTTGCTTTAATTAGGTTAAAACATATTAAAAAAGAATAATCTGTTGCACATGGTCACCAGGACAAGAATATGAGTGGAATTGTTCTCACATGGGGCGCCAAAACGCTGCACTAAGATGTGTGGCTTCTTATTTCAAAATTAAATTGTAGAGATGTAAATGCCAACAAAACAATTAAGCTTTAACAGTAGCCTGTATAAAAACACAGGTAAAAACATCCTAAAGGACTGTGGACCTTTCCATATAGGATCACGCTGCTCCAGAGTTCGAATGCCTTTTTCTTGTGACCTTGAGGTATATCAGGAGAACTGATCCATTCCTGTTCTTAAGAGTAGCAAACTCGTTTACCCTCATTTTACAGCAATGTTAAGCTGAAGCTGAGTCCAATTTAAAATACTGAGCACTTGGAAATCTGTACTTTGTGCAACACCTTCAATTGTGATAGCAGTAGCTAGTTAGTGCATGATAATACAGTCCAGTATTTGCACCCAAGTCAATGTTGACCACTTGGTAGGAGTTTTTTGAAAAAAGAAATAAAATATTAGTAAAACAACAACAATGTGAAATAGTATTGGCTGTGGAAACAACAAAAGCAACTGACAAGCAGTTAGCGTAGCACCAGTTCCTGTTAGCTAACCCTAAAAATTACAGCTACAGTTAGCTAAAACAGGTAAACTAGCTCTAGATAATTAGAGCTACCAACTGTATTTTCTTTGTTAAATATGACAAATAATCTTGCACCCAACAACAGTTATATGTGGGAAGTGTTCCACTTTTCCATGTCAGATCGGGACAAAATCCTCACAAGCTGGGCTAACAAACTGCTAGCTTTACTGTATTGTTTGACTCCTACCCAGACATGCAAATGAGCACTTTTCCCCCCAAATGTTGATATTTTACAAATAGTTAAGTGATGTAAACATTAAAAAAAGAAATGAAAAATATAAATTTTCTGTGGGTTGTACAACTGTCCATGTCCCAAGTTTTTTGGTGGATAAAATGTGCCATATTTATAATCTCCTTTTTGTTTCGGTGTAAAGAGGCGAAAGGAATTGTTGGAATAGTAAATCACAAGTTCAGTTGCACTGAATACGATCCTGAAAAATGGTTTGTTACACGTCCTTGTATGTCGATGTCATAGGTCTGTTTCATCTCTCTGAACCGCTCGTTTGCATCTGTTTAAACATGTAACTCATTGACCTTTGTTAACTGGTACTGAACATTTTACAACACAACTGATGTGGGTGGCAGGTGATCATGCCATTTCCAACGAAGCTGTAACTGTCCCACAATGCTGTACATTGTTTTTTGATTTGCTTTTGTTCATACTGACCTGTTCAATATGATCTCAAACGACACAAAATTGTTTCTTGTCCTTCACCTCATATGAGTTTGAGGCATACGGACAACGTGCCCATGTTGTGATGCTTTTTGATCCAATTATCTTTACATGTCTTTGTTTACATGATGACATCTTGCATAAAGAGAGAACTACAATCTATGGTTACTGCCCTTGAATATTCATAAATTAACTAGTGCTGCTAGAGAGAGAAATCTAAATGTAACAACTTAAAAATAAATACTTTATTAATAGATTTTTGCCAGTTGTGACTGTGTCTTTTTTTTTTACATCTTGTTCTTTTTAATAGATTTGGGTTTGCTTGAGAACAGTACTGTGGTGCAGTTGTTAGAGCTGCCGTCTCTCAGCGAGCAGATCGCCCCGGTTCAAATCCCCGCCGGGGGCATTTCTGGGTGGAATTTACAGATTCTCTCCATGTATTTGTGGGGTTTCTCCAGGTTCTCCGGTTTCCTCCCACAGACCAAAAACATGCACGTTAGGCTAATTGGTAACTGAATTGTCCCTAGGTGTGAGCGAGACAGTGATTGTTTGTCTCGTTTGTCTCTATGTGTCCCTGTGATGGACTTGTGACCTGTCCAGGGTGCACCCTGCCTCTCGCACAGTGATGGCTGGACATGGGCCCCAGTGATCCCCATAACTTGGAAAGGAAGAAGTGGGTAAAGATAATAGATGGATGGATGAGTTTGCTTGAATAAACAGCATTCTTTTATTGTCTTTATAGTTTCAGAGTGAAAAAGGGGAATTGGAAATTATGTCTATCCCCGAACGTAGTGAGCATACTAACTTAAAAAAAACAATGATCGACTTACCCTGATGCATGCTCAATAATCCAGGTAGAAAAATCTAAAAAAGCTAAGTCTGGTCCTCTGGACATTCAAA
>JARVLU010000001.1:42682287-42694946 GCA_031762415.1 Simpsonichthys santanae | reverse complement strand
GGTTTGGACATGTCCAGAGGAGGGACAGTGGGTATATTGGTAGAAGGATGTTAGAAATGCAGCTGCCAGGAAAAAGATAAAGAGGAGATATACTGTATGGATGCAGTTAGAGAGGACATGATGGTATTTGAAGTGAGGACAGAGTGAGGTGGAGGAGGATGACTCGCTGTGGCGACCCCTGAAGTGGGAAAAGCTGAAAGAAGGAGAAGAAGAAGACAATAATACAGCAACACAACAACACAGCTTTAGCGCAAAGTGCAATAGTGTGTCGGCTGCAACATACACTTGAATGCAGCTGTCATTTGTTTTTCCACAAGTGAAACCCTCTCCTGTGAATTTTTTTGTCCAAGTAATTGAAATTTTATTAAGTTCACAAGGTGTCTGGAAAGTCCTTGCTGTGCATGTGCATGTGCATGTTCTCTGTGCCAAAATAACTTCAAGTGATCCTTTAATCCAGAGCCTCTTACTCAGAGATCCTCAGACAGCTGGTTGATATAGAAACTGAACTCCTGACCAAAATAAATACTTTCTGTTCCCTGTTTCTTCTGCTGACGAGGAAAGCTGTGGGACCCAGTCGCAGGGAGAAGTTCAGACAAGGCTGAGCTTGACCGGCGAGAACGACAAGACCTCACCGAGTGGAGACGTATATACTGACCGAAGCCATTTAGAGCAGAGCCAGGAACGAATGACATCCAGGCTCAAAGCGCCTCCTCCGATGCTGCGTAGCGTACGGTGCGTTCCTGCGTACGATGTTGTCAGCGGTGACACGTACCTAAACAACAAGGATGTGTAGGAAATTAGGCTCGTCCATCTGACTTTCACAGCGTGGCAGCAGAGCTGACACTGAAACATACATGGGGTATCCCAGCGGCTGGTCGCAGGACGAGTTCACCATGTTCCTCAGGGCTTGCTTTGAGTTCTGGATGCTGCCGCGTTCTGGGTTTCGGTTCCGTAGAAACACCAGCTCCTGCTGCTGACCTGCCCACAGGCCGCGCACACACTCCTTATTGATCTGCAGAGAGGAGGTCCAGAAGGTAAACAAGATGGAGGAAAACTTGAAAGCATGTAAATGACAGCAGTTGTTGGATGAACTAAGAAGAGTTGTGTCATCAGTACTGGGAAAACGGCAAAAGTCTTCATCCAGGCTAGAGGCTAATAGAACGGTGCTAGTTACAGATACTGTATGTATTGCACAGGAACACAGGCTTTGTTTGGTTAAGGAAACGTCCATGATCTTTTTTCCACTTCTTTCTTTTTGGGTCGTGGGGGTCGCCGGTGCCCATGTCCAGCAGTCACTGTGCGAGACGTAGGAGACACCCTGGACAGGTCTCCAGTCCATCACAGGGACACTTGGACAAATGAGACAAACAACCAGTCACGCTCTCACTCACACCTAGGGACAATTTAGATTTACCAGTCAGCCTAACGTGCATGTCCTCTATGGGAGGAAAGCGGGGAAAAGCCACACGTGCGTGGAGAGAACATGCAAACTCCGCCCAGAACTCCGACGACCTTCTCGCTGAGAGGCGCCACCATGCCGCCCGCATTTGAAAACTCACGAAAATGCATTTTTTTTATACAAATTTTGTTTATATTTTTGAGAAAATAAAATAAAAATAAACAAATTAAAAGTTAGGATTATTATTTAATATAACAAAAGAACAATGGAAACACCAACCAACTAAACAAACAGTGTCATGCAAAAGTGTGGAGGCTTTATAGCAGCTGATGAAATGTTCTTTTAAACCAACTTGGCCCTCTTTTGGCTGTTAGCCTGTGTTAGTATTTTGTATCTAAACTGACCCTGTTTTTTTTTTTTTTTTTAATCTACTCAGAGACAGATTATAGTGAAATTGTGACCCGGTTCTGACTGGTTTAAATGGGGCCAGCAACTCTAAAAAGAATCTCCCAGGGATTCAATATTCGTCAAGGAATAGAGTTTTTATTTATTTATTGACTCGCTGCATCACGTAGAAAGACTTTTTATGCACCGTATCATTTTTCCTGACACGTCAGGCCACATAAGATCTAATGAGATCACACTTAGTCTGCCGTCCAGCCCCTCATCCACGTGATAGGCTGTGCTCCCCTTCGGCGAAGTAGGAGTCTAGGCCCTATATATATATATATATATATATTTGTAATGCCATGTGACATCTGGCCCTTCTGGTCCAGGATCTCGTGTCGTGTATCGCACAGGCCAGCGCTGTAAACTAACCTTTTCCTGCCTTGATTTAATACAACTGGTAAAACTTAATTCATGTTTCCTTGATTTATTGATAGTGTGAGTTGCTACTTCTGAGGGAGGTCCCAGCCGAGGGGGCAGCGTGAGCTGGAGGCGGACATTGGGTCTGAGATGAGGCCCATAGCTAGCAACAGCTAGCTGCAGTAGCTCGGGGCCCACATCAGCTCCCGCTGCAACACCTGGACAAAGTATTTTGCTTCTTCTTCCACATGTGCTCTATGACTGATAAGATACTAACTACCAGTGTATTTGACTGAACACCTCTTTAAACTGACCAGACTATCCCTTTAAGGTGCAGAAGGATCTGATAATATCTGAAAGCAGGACGTCATTAAGGGCTGAGTCTCCCTTAAGGTTCAATTCTAGAACCGCCACTGTATCAAATTAAAACTAAACCTTAGAAAAGTAACCTTCTCTGTATGGAGCCCTGGAAACGTGTTTCTGTATCACATCATTTTTGCATCTCATGAGCTTTAAAGCCTGCATATATAAATAATGTGATTTACTTGCAAGAAGAGACTCTGTGATGATGAGGTGCAGAATAACACACTTGACTTAAGTCGTACAACCTAAACCTAAACTGACCCTAAAGGTCATTAACCAAACTGAACCACAGGAGGAATGTTGAGCTCTTGTGGCATCCTTCACCCTGTGCTTCTGCACAAAAAGCTGCACTTCTCACATACACAACCCCCTCCATGTTTTACCTTGATGACCTTGAAGCTGAGGTGGCGTTTGTACAGCATGATGATCTTGTACTCGTCCGTGCCGTCATCGATCATGTGTCTGAGGGTGAGCAGCGTGTCGCGGCTGGACAGCACGGCCTTACGCCAGGCGGGGTCACTTTCATGGCAGATTACCAGGCTGCTGCGGTAGTTTGTGATGGCTTCATACAGGATGCACGCCTCTTCTGTCTCCTCTAGACACGTGAAGTGATCCTGCAGGGCAGAGAGCATCGTGAAGCGCTTCAGACATCTGGACCCCAGCCAAATGAATGCTGTCAGGTTTACCTGATGCAGCTTGAGGCTCATTCTGACCGCAGGAGCCACCACTTTCTGCAGAAGGTCCAGATCAGCGAACACCCATTCATCTTTTGTGGCGATGCGGAAGTCGCCTTTAAACAGGGTGTTGAACCCATACAGAAAGGATTCCAGGCTTCATGGTGCAGGATAGGGTTTGTATGACAAAGAGAAATAAGACAGGAAATGCAACATTTGTGAAGCACGTTTCAAAATTAAACTACATGAATAAAAAACCTGTAAGCAGTTTCACTGCAGGGACAAAAATCTGTTTGAAAATTGATGTTTTAGTGCTTCATGTTGGCGCCCTCTTCTGGTAGGATCTTGCAGCTGCAGTTAAAAGTAAAACTACAAAACCAAATTTTGCTTGTCAACACATAAGTTATTTTCATATTATTGTACATAATTTAGGAGCAATATTTTGTATTTTACAAGTAAATTTAAGCAATATAAAAAATGATACTATTAAAATAAAATTGGACCTGATCAACTCATCACAAACTGATTGAACATGTTTGTGAGCTTTTGTCTATTTTTAGGATTAATTTACATAATTTACACCAAAATCTGTAGGTTTGCTTTCTCAAATATGAACTATATAAAGTTTTTCTCAAGATAGAATTTGCTTTAGCTGATTTTGACACTCTCAATTTGCTGCAGACGAGTGTGAAATACAGAAAAGTAAACTGCCATTGCTTTCTGTCCATTTCAGTCTAATAATTGATGGAAGAAGCTGAAGCTGAAACTGAAGCTGAAGCTGAAGCGTTAATGTTAAAACAATGCAATAAATGCTTAAGTTAACAAAATGGTAGATAGAAGACAAAATTAACAAAAACTAGCTGAAGACTAAAATCATCAAATTAACAGCAAAACAAACAAAAAAAATGCAAAACTAACAAGTACAAAATTATCAAAACAGTTAAAAAAAAAAGACTGAAATAAGCAAAACAGAAACTATGATTAGCAGAAAAATAGTTGCCAGTTCAAATTAGCAAAACAGTAGCTAAAATGTCATGTTAATTAAACAGTAGATAAATGTGAAAACCAACAAAACAGCAGCAAATAGCTAAAATTAGCCAAAAGGTACCAAAAAGCTAAAACTACCAAAACAGTAGCTGAAGGCAAATATAATTAGAACATTAGATATAAAGCTAAAACCTACAGAAGTGTTGCCAACATCTAAAATGATCAAAACAGAACCAAATAAAAAAAAATACAATTAACATAGCAGTAGCTAAAGAGCTTAAACTAATAAAATACAGTAGTTGTTAAAAGCTCAAAAAGAAGCAAGTCCTCACAAAGTTTTTAAGGATTTAAACAGATCACAATGCATTTTTTAAGAAAAAATGTAAAGGTAAGCTACTCAAAAGTAAAAATGTTATAAATACCAACAATCATAAGTTTAATGTCCTGAACAAGCAGAATGTTTTGATGCCTGAATGAATGCTGAAGAACTTAGAGAACAAACAAACAAACAAAAACATACAGAAAAGATTTTAAAACAGAAAAACACTGGACATATTTCACTTCAGAGCCGAGCACATCTGCACTGCTCTCGTTCACCTGTTGGACATGTTGTGAGACGCCGTGCCGAGGGACCTCCTCCCCAGGACAGAGAGAGCGTAGGACAGGGTCACCAGTGGGGAGTCTTCATCGCTGTCCACAGGCTGGATGTCACAAAAACAAACCAAAACATGAAGACGCATGGATGTGGACCAAAATATGCTTTCTCCAGCAATTGATTTATAGAGACAAAAATGTGTTTCCATCTTTTGTTTTTCTTATCTTGTGCTGAATAAACCGTTCAAGGCAGAGACAGAGCGTTATAACGTTTATGAAGCATTCATATCGTGATCCCTTCTTCGTCCGTACATTTTTCAGCATCTTTCTTGTTCCACAATTTTTGTTCTATTTCAACAAATTATATATCAAAACATTCCGATCGTTCAGGAGAAGAGTGCTGTCACTTGGTATTGGTGCAATTTTAGCTTTTAGAAATTTTAGCCTTTTCTGCCACTTTTTTTTTCCTCATTGAAAATGAATTGAGCTCATTTTCCATCCTTCAAATCTTCAGATCTGTTCAGAACCTTTTACTGCTCCTTTCACATTTTGTTCTGCTTCAGCTTCTTTCAGCTTCCTTGAGCAAAGTAAAAAAAATTCTGCTAATTTCAGCTTGTTATGCTCTTTTCAACTTATCTATCCAAGCTTCAGCTTTTCCTTCTGTTGCAGCTAATATTTAGCTAATGTTATATTAACTTTAGTTTTTTTTGGCTAATTCCACATTATTTGCACCCATTTCAACGTTTTTCCACCTAATTCAGCAAAAAAGTGCTCTCTACTTCCTTCTGGTAATTTTAGCTTCTTTCTGCTTTATTACTTTTCAGCTGTGTTTATTTATTTATTTGGCTAATTTCAGCCTTTTCTCAGATAGTATCCACCTCTTTGTGCTTATTTCTGCATCTTTATGCAAAATTGAGCAAATATGCGTTCTTTCAGCTTTCCTCAGGTAATTTAAGCTTGCTCTACCTTTACCTTTTTAGCAATTTTTTTAGCTAATGTCAGTGTTTTGTACTAATTTCTTCTACTTTCAGCATGGTTTACTTATTTCTGCTAATGTCAGCTTGTTTATGCTCCTTTCAGCTTATTTGTACTAGTTTCATTTATTTCAGTTACGGTACTATTTAGCTGTTTTATGCTAATTTTAGCTTTTTTAGCTAATTCCTGATTTTTTTTTTTGTTTGCAATATTTTCAACTTTCTTCAGCCTAATTCAGGGAAAATGAGCTCCGCTTCCTTCTGATAAGCTTCTTCCTGCTATTTTTGCTACTTTTCAGCTGGTTATTTATTAATTTTTTGCTAATTTCAGCATTTTTTAGCTACTTTCCTAATTCTTCTGCTAATTTTGGATTATTTAAACTTATTTCATCAAATATGTGTTCATTCTGCTTCTGCTAATTTAGGCTTGTTTTTCCATTTCAGCTACATTTCAGAATTCTTTTTTTTTTAGCTACTTTCAGCTGTTTCTCAGCAAGTTTGTCTGCAATAAGCATTCACGCTGCATTATTGCCGTAAATGTAATTTCTCTAGTTAAACTTTTGCAGCTGGCTCATTTCTGTGCAGCCTATTTAAGAATAAAGACTGGGCGTCAGGTGATGTACTGTACCGTCTCCATCTTCCCAGCACAGTACTGGATCCACTCCAGGTAGACGTTACAGAAGCTGGCGCGGGTCACCCCCTGCAGGCAGTGCACGTAGTCTTCGTCGATCTTCGCACTGAAGACCTGAGGGTCGCGCTCGATGTGGTGCCACTTGGTGTAGGCCTGCAGCGCCTCCTGTACGGCAGCATCTTTGAGCCAGGTGCACAGTTTAGGGGAGTGGACCAGGAAGTAGATGATACTCTGAAAGCCCACACTCAGGGTCAGAACACGTCCGTTTCTGGGCGCTTCAGCCTAAAAAGCACTCCTACCTTCAGGTAGTAGGTGATGAGCAGCTTCCGAAGGTCGTACACTTGCAGCATGGTGGCGGCGTTGTTCTCGCTGATGCTGTAACCCTCCAGCAGGTACTTGGTGGCCATCACCTCCCAGGCCAGCCAGCGCAGGTTGAAAGCAGCGTTGCACGACAGCATGTGAGGCAGGTGACCCGGCTCGCAGCAGCAGCACCCGTCGTCCTCCTCCACTCCTTCTGTGATGGCTTCCACCTCCCGCTGCTGACAGTAAGTGCCTGAGGCGGACACACGTGAAGGTTAGCAGAAACCGATCTGCCTCGTCTGTCATTCAACATAAACACAACACGATGGTCAAAGTGCACCTCTGAACTCCAGGCCCCTCAGCTGGAAGGTGACAAGGCCGTTGCCGATCTCGATGAGGTGCACGAGGGCGTTGAGGTAGTCTGAAGCCAGAATGAAACAGTCGCCAGCGCTGTAGTTCCCCCATCGACCCAGCATGAGGTCGCCACAGAGCGAATGCTGCAGCGAGCGGGTCAGATACTCGTAAAAGATGGAGTTGAGGTTGTTATCGTCACAACCTGCCAGAGAAATGAGAAGAAAATGTTGTTTTCAGTGACTAAACAACAAACACTTCAAGTGGATATGTTGGTTTAGGGGAAAAGATTCGGAGGAATTCATTGTTTTTTTAAACATGCAATGGAAGCCACTCAAAGGAAAAATCATCTTCCAAGTCATAATTAAGAGATTATATCACAAAATTAGGACTTGACTTCTCATAATTACGGGATATGATCTCATTTATGAGATGCCAAGCCATAATTCTAAACTGTCAAATCATAATATGGGATCTAACAAAGTCAAGTCAGGTCCTCTGGATGGATTCTTCTGGTTGAAACGTTTCATATTTTATCCAGAATACTTCTTCAGTGTGAGGAGCTGCAATAAACTCAACTTCTCATAGTGGATCGCCCAGTTTGATGATGACAGCCAAAACTAGCTGATCACGTGATAAAGGAGGACCATCAGCCTAACGACCGAATGTTAGTGCCCTGATGGCCGCTCACTAGTCACAGAGGGCAGAGTGATAGTAGCAATAAGCATTTCAGATTGGCGGGATTGGGCTTCCAAATGTCTCTGAGGACAGAAAGAAAATAATCTGCTGTGTTTAGATGAAGTTATTATAGTCTGAGTGGACGAACCTGTCTCCTTGTCCACCTGGGACACCAGTCTGCTGTTGGAGTTGTCAATGCGTTTTGTGCTGCAAAGATCAGGAGACAAAAACAAACAAAAATGTGTCAGAAAATTCTCCACGGATTACTTTTTCATTATTATTTTATTTATTCATTTATTCATTCATTTAAAAGGGGGAAAAAAATCATCAAAACAAAAAGAAGATTTTTTTAATATAATAATATCTGCCCCTTATTTATCTTTATATCACCTTTATAACATTTATTGAATGAAAGAAACAATACAGACCCACCTAAAACTAAACAGATCAGGACTTGCTGTGAGTTATATTTAAAATCATAAATCCACTTCAGTTCTAAATATAATCCTGAGCTAGTTTACACAACAAAGCTGCAGAAGTATTTTTGGATCGCTTCAATAGAAACGGCACGGAGCTTTTATATTTGGTAAATGTGGGAGGGACTCACAGGACATTGAATTTAATAACATTAAGTTTGATAAATGTTCAAATAAATCCCACAAAAAAAGTCCAAATTTTCATATTCTAACATTGTTAATTACAAAAATTGCATATACACTCTACAGTGTGAATGCTGTCGTGGTATCCTGTAAAAAATATTTTTAATCCACGCAAACACATTCGATTATAAGAAACTATTTTTAGCCTTCAATTATTACTGAACAAGTAGGTTATTAATATGATTTCCTCAAAATATTCAATAGGACTCAGTCAGTATTTTGGAGAACATATGTATCACCTTCTGCAACAAAATTAAATAGATTTAAAACACTATCTGACAAAGTTTGTCCTTTTATAGCATCATTTAATAAATAAGTTTGTTGAATAATTAGAAGGTTATTCTTACAGTTGAGACAAAATGTCATGTTTCTACCCCTCCTGTCATGTGTCTGTCATGTTTCTCATCTGCTCCTGTCACTCTTCATGTCACGATCACGTCCTCTGTCCTCTTCCTCACTCACAGCCCCTCATGTCTTGTTTCTGCCCTGTCATGCTCTGCCTCTCAGCCACGCCCTCGTCTGTACTTTCAGCTCATCAGCCCTGAGTCACTACACCTGTGCTCCTCACTATTTAAATGCCACGCTCACTCTCTTTTCCCTGCCAGATTATTAAACATCTCATGGTCCCTGATATCAAGCCATTCCTGTTTCACGCCACAACCTTGCTTACCTTGCCTCATCTTGCCTGCTCCCTGCTTGTTTTGGATTCATCTCTGACCACAGTACCGACTCTGCTCTCCTCCTCACGACCATGTCTCACGGATCACATATGGGCTTTGGATTTTGATCTCTGACCCCCTGTGCCTGATCCCTGCTTGTTATACTGGACCGCGCTTCTGGACGCCACTTCTAACTGTGCTCAGCCCAATTCTACATCCTCTACAGCTGCTCTGCTCCACTACCGGTGACATAACCTCTGCAGACTTTGGCAGGTGACTCTCTCCTGGAGCTGCAAAATTATTATTATTTTTTTTGTTGTTGTTGTTTTCATACTCTTGCTGTCCAGCTCATTTTGAATCCCAAAACCTGGTTCTTGTCAGAATAATCTAGCAACTAGTGAGAGAAAGCTTGAGGCTTAAATAGAGAACAGAACAGGTGCATGAGATGAAGGCTGATTACTGTGGGGGAACAAAGGGGGCGTGGCGTAGAGTGACCGAAGCAGAGCGTGAACATGAGCAGAGGGATAAAAACAAAACATGGACAGAAAACTATCGTAGGTGGCAGAAACGTGACACAAAATGTTTTTTTTTTTTTTTTTGAGAAACCGGTCCCAAACCCCACCTTTCCTGTCGGTAAAAGTTCTTACTTGTAGTTTCGTTCCCAGAACTTGATTGGCCGTGGATAAGAGGAAATGAAGATGGCGCTCCCGAGGAAGGGAGCCAACGGAGTGTAGAAGACGGTGGTGATCAGGGTCTGCAGCAGCAACATGGCTGAGTCTGGAAGTGCGTCGGTCAAGGAAAAAGAGCAGCAGCTGCTGATGCATCTTCACACGCCCACTCGGACCGCTGAGGCGGTCTCAGAGAAAGGATACGAGGCACGGTGAATGGCTGAGCAAAGGCGTGGAAGGCGCTGCCCCAGGCGATCTGCCAGGGAGCAATGTAAACCAGGATGAAGTGGAGCTTTAGCAGCAGCTCGCGCATCTGGAACAAAGTGAAACCACTCTTTTTTTTTAGCATGAACTTTCTTGCACTCTTTTTCAGTTCTTTCAGTTCTTTTTCATATTGTTATAATAACGATGTTCTCATCAATTCTCAAATTTAGGCCCAGATAAACAACACATGATGTGACACAGTGTCAATATGTATAACTAAAAAAGAAAATGTATGTAATTTAAAAAAAAAAATGTATTCCTTGAAGGAACATGTCCCCTTATGAGGCAGGCCAACATCTAAAACAGACATCATCTCTTAGCTCTCAGATTATGTGATGGACATCAGTTTCAGCTACTACCACACCAAATTTTAGCTCATTATCTATAAAAATGACTGTGTTATAGCTGTTTATTTGTTTGGTAATGTCATTTAGCTGTGGCAGCCATCTTGAATCAGATTGACTCCCAAAGTTAATCAGTTATACATCCAATTATTAATTTCTGAGGTTTCATTAAAATCTGTCCTGCAGATTATTATATTTTGCTAATAGACAAACATGACAGAATCTAAGTTTTATCTACTTTTAAGACTTGCTAACGTAATTTAATATTATATTTTAACACTGCCAGAGCATGCTGGTGTAAAACTCCACCATGGAAGGTGGTATGGTTTGATTTACTGTACCTTGTGGAAGACGATAGACATGACAAAGAAGTCCAGCAGGAAGCTCTCTGAGGCGTGCGGACAGTCAAAGTAGAAAAAGATGAGCGTGAAGAGAAGAGTGAGGAACTGGAAGCTCGGATCGCAGAAGGACGAGCGCAGGAGCTTCAGGCCGGCGACCGTCGTCAGCAGAACGTCACAACTGGGAGCAGCACAGACATAAAACAGGCGTGTTGAGCGTGGACTGTCCGCAGGCCTGACGCGTGATTTGAACGACTGCGTGTGTCCGCTCACTGGATTCCCAGCCGCTTGCGGTGACTGAGGGCGAAACCGTCATTGGTAAGGGCACTGAGCACGATGGCGGGGTACACCACGTACTTCTCGAAGCACAGGAGCCCCACGTACAGACGCTCGAACCACATGAGCACCGCATCCTCTGTAGCACAAGTGAGACAAAATGTTCTGGAGCTCGGGTAGATTTTGAAAGAACATCTTAAGTAGAGTCATGCTGAGGGGCTGTCCAGAGAAAGTACTGTATTTTTTGGACTATAAGGTGCACTTAAAATTTTTGAATTTTCTCAGAAATCGACAGTAAGCCTTATAATCAGGTGCACTTTATTTCTGGTTGTGCTTACTGACCTCAAACCAATTTTATGTGGTTATTGTGAATGAGCTGAATAAAGTTTGACTTATAGGATTATTTTGTTTCGCTTAATGCCCCTTATAGACCAAAAAATACAGTAAATGGTTTAACCTCACCAGGTCAACCAATTCGGGAAGGTTAATGGGAACGTTTGCTATAAATGTATACAAATCCATTGGTTTAAGTGTGAAAGAGAAAGCAGCATCTGCATTAATAAAAGTAGAGTCACCGTATGCAATTCCTGTTTCTATAAACTCTTTTCATGCACCAGGGATGCAAACCTCTGGGTTCGAACTGGTAGTACTCTTTGGTCTTGAGAACCGGATGCGAGACCCACAACCACGGGTGGTGCTTCCGCAGCTGGGGGATTAGGTAGTGGGTCACAAAGCCCACCGTCCCGGCCAGAGCATACAGCACGATGGTCACAAAAGGCTGCAGCAGAGAGGTCGGAAAATGAGAATGAAAAAGGAGCCGACCGAACATTTGAGTTCAGAGTTGGGGAAAAACTGGGAAACAAGTGAAACTCAGACCTTCAGGGAGAGGAACACGGTGCTCGCCGTGATGGCGAAGGTCAGGATGTAGGCAACAGAGCACACGATAACGTCTGACAGCAGAACCTCCTTCTGTGGGTTTCAGGAAGAGCTGCAATTACTTGTAATCCACAACAGTTCTCGGACTCACGCTGCTGTACAATTATCGTTGCCTATTTTTGTTGATCCTCCAGATAAAGCAACCCGAGTAAAGTTCACACCACTTATTAATACAGGTAGTCCTCGACTTACGAACGGGTTCCGTACCTACAAACCGTTCGTAACTCGATTTTGCTGTATGTCAGAACTCATTACACGTGGCGCTGCACCCGTTCGTAAGTCCAGATTTTTTGCCGTAAGTCGAGGAAATACATGTAAAATGTATGCTAACCCTGCGCCGCACATCCGTTCTTAAGTCCGAGTTGCCGTAAGTTGAGGGCGCCTTAAATCGAGGACTACCTGTATGTTAGGATTTGCTCTGAAGGCAGGTTTGAACCCAATGGTGCAGACAAAAAGTCTCAGGAGCCAGGAGTACAAAATATATACGTTTAATGATACTAACTCAAAAAAAGCTGACAGTGCAGCAAAACTCACTTAAACCAGGTAGACGGACGAGCAGGACAGAACAGGGTAGACCCAACGATGACGCGACAATGAACAACACACAGACACTGACTTATATACAGTACACACAGACAAGGCAGGACATGATTACAAACAGCTGGGAACACAAGGAGGAATCAATCAGGACAAACGAGGTGCACAGACAAAACAGGAGAACAAACCAAAGATGAAACAAGCATAAAGAAACTAGGAG
>JARVLU010000001.1:42621321-42634241 GCA_031762415.1 Simpsonichthys santanae | reverse complement strand
TATATGTATATGTATATGTATATTTATGTATATATGTATATGTATATGTATATTTATGTATATATGTATATGTATATGTATATTTATGTATATATGTATATGTATATGTATATTTATGTATATATGTATATGTATATATATATTTATGTATATACACTGTATATATATATACTGTATATATAACCTGCCGATACCGATTTTGTTTTATAAGCGACACTGTCAAGTGTTATAAGGTCACAATGCACCTTCAACTTTCCATATTATTTTGTTGAAAACATTCCCCTTGAACAATATACTGGAAACAATACAAACTTGTTTTAACTGTCCATGAGGTCGTACTCTGAAATATAAATGCAGTTCAGACAATTGTTAAAACTAAAAAAGTTGGCAAAATTGGTTTCTCATGCAAGTATTTTCAGATATCCCCAAATTATGGAAATCGGGGCCGATTTATCAATGCACCCCTAATATATATAAAACTATGACGCTGAAGGTATTAGGGACTAAAAATTATGTTTGGTAATTTTAAGTTGATAAGCTCATTTCATGTTTAACAAAACGAGTCATTAATGCAGAGGAGCTTCAGCGTAATTTCCCTTTTGTTAAGGCCGTAATCTGCTCCGTGTATAAATCGGCTGCTGCTGGCTTAAAGTTGAGGTTAATTAGTGTTTAAAGAAACAGCAGGATCAGCTCCGATTCAACCAACTAATGGTGGACTGAATCACACAAGCAATGCTTTTAATTTGTGTAGTTTTCTTATTAATCTACATGTATTTTACTCAACTTTTTAGTAAATGTGTTTAACTTACAGCTAAACCAACTGATGACTCACAGCCTTGGCTTTTGTTTTGTCATATTATCTTTGAGTATTTTTTTGGACGTTTTCCCACTTCTGAACTCACTGGATTACTCGTTAATTTAACAGATTTCCTGTAAACATTCAACATAATCTGTATCTAGGTGGGTGGCTAACTAGGTTTTGACTGTAATGCTGCTTTACTGAAGTCGTCCAGTAAGGATTTTATTCATTATTACTCCACTAAGAGCAATTAAAAATAAACCAGAAAGAATAAAGAAAAAATAATCCATGGGAAAAGACTGGTTTGTGCAACTTTTGTAACACAACAGTCAGTAATCTGTAGCAAATGGAGTTCTCTAATCCTCCCACTTCTTAAAGAATTATGTTTTCAAGGACTTTATGTGTTTGCTTTATTCCTGTTTGTCCCAACAGACTAATGTGACCGTTATTATACAATAACAAATGTAAACTTTCTACTCTTAATGCTTGGTTTATCCGAGCCATAATTTCTGAATCAGTCTGGGTAGTCCTCATGTCAGACCTGCGTTCATCTGCTTGGGTTTTCAGGAGCTGCGTTCCAGGGAAGAGGAGCTGACACGGGCCGCCCTTCAGCAGAAGTCTCAGGAGGAGCTGCTGAAGCGTCGAGAGCAGCAGCTGGCCGAGCGGGAGATCAACGTGTTGGAGAGAGAGCTCAACATCCTCATATTCCAGCTCAACAAAGACAAGCCCAACGTGAAGAAGAGGAAAGGCAAATTCAAACGATCACGCCTTAAGCTGAAGGATGGAAACCGCATCAGCCTGCCATCAGGTGAGCAGACGAGGACACAGTTTATTTATTTGTTTTACTCTGAATTGCACATTTCTGAACGTCAAAGAGAATTTATCATTGAAAATACAGCAGATACTATGATTAAAACGTTTGTTCATGTCACGTCATGCAGACTTTCAGCACAAGATCACCGTGCAGGCATCGCCTTCCATGGACAAGAGGCGTAGCCTCCACTGCACCAGCTCCTCTCCTCCCAGCAGTCCCACACTCATCCCCCGACTGCGAGCCATTCAGCGTAGGTTCAGTTTCTTCGTCCTCAAGATGACTCTTTTGCCAAGTCTCAATGTTTCTGTTTTGTTTCATGGAGCATTCTTTGCCCCTATGAGGCCAGATCTGCTTATTTAAACATCTAATGGTTGAAGGAGTCCCATCAGCTCTCTGGGAGTTTCATGGGAACAGAACATGGAGACAGTATCTTTCACAATGATGGGAGCCATGAGAACAAAAGGCAGAGCTGCAAGCAGTCAGCCAGTTGTTTAGACAGTGACAAGACTTTAGTCACGCACCAACGCCCTTGTAATAACTGGAGCAAATTCCTCCTGTGCATTTCTGCTGGATGGAGATATTCAGTGTGTGTGGGTTGTTGTAGAGTTGCACAGCATCTCTGCTGACCGATAATTTAATAATGAAATAATGACATCAAAACAGACAAAAACTTTAACCTTAGAGACTAAAGTTCTGCTGAATAATTAGCTTTAACTTCTTATAATAAAAGTTAGTTCTAAAGGAAACAAAGCATTTGAAAAGAGATGTTTAACATGCATAAGGAATCATAATTTTTACTTGAATTCTTTCCAGAGTACATATATGTAGTATATAAAATGTGAATACTAATAGGGTACGTTGATATGTTTGTACCTCACTTTGTGATCTTCCTTTTACATAGTACACTATTGAGATAGTTTTGTCTAAGTGAAGTTTCAGGTAGAACGTTTATAAAAACTTAGACTTGTACATCCAGTTTCATTGCTGTTGTGGCAAAGGACTTAGACTTTTACAAAGTTCATCTTTATGAGCCAACATTAAAAATTATCATTCAGTGACATGTATATTTTTTAGGATTGCCTTTTGAAGCTTTTTGTTGTGAAACAATTGGAGGATTTTAATCTCACTCATAACTTTTGGGGTTCTTTGTAAATGTATAAATATAACTTCTGCAATATATTTTGATGAGTGGTAAAGTTTTATTGTATGACAGCATTATACAGTCATGCTGCGTCTTATTTATGTTAAGTTTAAGTTAGCAAAGATTGTCCAGTGGGAAATTACTATAAAATGCGTACTTTCATGTAAGGATACTTTGAAATAAAGGAAGAGAGTCCATTTATAAAAATAAAAATAAAAAAGCTTACTCTTAACAGGTGATCATGACGCTGTTAATCCTATTAGCATGTCCATATTAGATGTTAAAGGCTGTGCTCTCCTCCCAGCAGTTTTCAGCAGCTGTTTGGATTTGTAGTTACAATAGAAACCTGTGTTCACAGTAACCCAAGATGAGAGCAACCGTACGTGGGGCCGCAGCTCCCTCTCCAGGCCAGAGGAGTTCGATGACGTGAAAAAGGGAATAAAGAAGAAAGGACGAACATGGGGCCCCAGTTCAGTGCAGAGCAAGGAGAGGCCTGCAGCAGCCGAGAGGTAGGATTCACTCACAAACATTTATTGTGCGTTTCACAACCTCTGCTTAGATCATTTGATTCCTGTGGGTCTCATTTCCTCATCAGTCAGTGGATCTCTGAGCTGATAATATCTGTCTGCTGATGAAATGTTTGACTCAGCTACAGGTCTAGTTGTGACACCCCGAGCCTTCTGGCTTCATGTCAGCTCACAGAACAGCTTTCACTTAACAACTTGAGCCTCGTGCTTTTACAAAAAAATCTATATTTATATATCCGCATTTTTTTTTAAAAATGTGCCAAAAATAGATTGACTACCAACTGGCGCCCGTGGGAGCGTGCACGAGAGGACTTTAACAAGAATTTAACAAGGTTAACATTTAAAAACAATTGTTTGTTTGCTCAAAATCTCAGTTGAACTTTTCCTTAATAAATTCACTTTAATGGTCAAATCAGCTGCATTTCACCTGAGTGGCACAGTGAAATGCAGCTGATTTGACATTTGCTCCAGGTAGTTTCGAAGTGAGACAAAGGTGGTTGACATGGCAAGCCAAGTGTCACAGTAATAGTCACTTTTTTCTATAATGAGACACTTGGCTTGCCATATTAGTCGAGGGCCCTCTAGCGGCTGAAAATGGTAGTGTTCAATATTTTCCATGACAAAATGAATGAAATAGTCAGATCTCTGCCAAAAATTGGGTTATAAATATGGGAAAAAAAAGATAAATAAGTCGCTTTGTCATATAAGTCGCAGGGCGTGCAAATTTATGTAAAAAGGTCCGACTTTTATGGTGAAAAGTATGGTGCATCGTTTTTCTCATTATGAACTAGATTTTTAAAATACATTATTACGCGTCTATTTATTCTGCCAACTGTTTTATTATTATTATTATTATTATTATTATTATTATTATTATTATTATTATTAATTCATCCAAAAGCTGAGAAATTGAGGTTATGAGGTACAGGAACAAGCTTCTCAGACAACCATCAGGTTTCTAGAACCTTTTTGGAGACAGTAAATCAGTCTGCTGCTGTTTAGCATCTGGTGGGCATGAGTCCACGTTGTGCTTTTTCTGGTTCGAAGGTTCTTGGAACAGCTTCATCCCTGCACCACATCAACAGCAGTGCTGACGTTTACAGTTGAAAGCGTAAATCCTGTACGCTGACACCAGCATAATCAGCAATATTTAGAAGCGGGCAGTCTGCTCGTATAAACTGTATTCATGTTGTTAGATCTAAAATGGTTGGTTGGGAGGGACAGAACTATTCTGAGATGTTTACAGATTTTGAACTGGAAGTTGTCAAAGTGGCTTACCACAAATGATCAATTGTTTTAAAATTGAAAGTGCAGCATTTTGTCCCCCTTCTAGAAATGTGAAGGATGTCCTCCTCATTGAAAACCATTTAAAAAAAAATCACTGTGAACACACACCTCTAAAGACTAAACTTTTTTGGGGGGGGATGTTTCTGAAAAGTTCATAGCATACATAAGTTATTAGTATTGTTACTAGTACAATTATTAGTAGTACTAGTATTTTTATTAAACAGAAATAATTTTCCAAGCAGCAGCTTTTTTGCAGTATAAATATAGATGCTGATTGTCTTCACCTAACCCTAACCCTAACCAATACATCCCGACAGAAACACATGCAGTGTAACATGGTTTTCATGTGTTGCCAAAAAGCACATCAGTGCAATAAAATATGACAACCATCATCTAAATCAGTGTGTTCTGGTTCTCTTAAACACTCAATTATTGGTCACTGACTGCCTCTGCTCCACCCCTCTTTAGTCACAAACAGAACGAGGCAAATTAAATGTGCACGTGCCCGATTTGAAGCATCTGTGTGGAAACATGCACTGCTCCTTGGTTTCATCTGTTCCTGCATTTTATTTTCAGGGTGCGTCCTCTGTCTGATGGCAGTAACCCCTGGTCCACCAGCCTGCTGAAGTCCCAGAAGTCTGTCCCCCTTGCTGCCCTGTTTGGTGAACAAGGTGACCTGAAAATCTGTTATGATCTTAAGATTCACTAAACAACTTTTAAAAATGTTGAGAATGTTAAAACTATTAAATGTATTTTTTACGTATTGAAGAATAAAGAACTTTATTTTTTTTAGTGTTTGTGGGCTAGTTAGCCCAATTCTGTTAAATTGTCATTCCTGAAGATTATTTCTTCAAACAAGTAGAGTTTTTGCCATAACAATTACCATTCTGATTGTTATTAATCTGATTGTTATTAATCTGATTGTTTTTGGTTTAGCTATAATAGTGTGAATGCTTACTAAGCATTCACACAGTTGTGATCCACTTTTAAATTCTTTGTACATTTTCCAGCTATTTCAGCAAATCCCATATCAAAACATTCAGCTCTTTCAGAACAATCCTGCTATAATTGGTGCAACTTTAGCTTTTTGAAATATTTAACCTTTTTGGCTACTTCTTGCTCACAGAAAATGAATTGAGCTCATTTTACATCCTTCAGATCTTTAGATGTGTTTACAACATTTTACTGCTCCTTTCACATTTTGTCCTGGTTCACCTTCTTTCAGCTTCCTTGTGAAAATTTGAACCTTTTCAGCTACTTTCAGCTAATTTCAGCTGTTTTGTGCTCTTCAGATTATTTCTGCTAACTACATTTTTTGTGCTTCTTCTAACTACTTTCTGCTAATTTCAGCTTGCAATTCTCCTTGCAGCTTAATTTAGCAATTTTCAGCTTTTTCTGCCATTTCAGCAACTATTTAGCTGTTTTGATGCTAATTAGCTTTTTCAGCTAATTTCATATTTTTTGCACTCATTTCAACTTTTTTCAGCTTAATTAATTAAAATTGTGCTCTCTACGTCCTGGTAATTTTAGCTCCATTCTGCCTTTTAGCTCATTTTCAGCTGTTTTCCACCTTTTTTTTATATAGATAATTTCTACTTTTTTGTGCTCATTTCTACTTCTTTAAGCTTAATTGGGAAACATGTTTGTTCTTTTTTCTGCTAATTTACCGTTAAGCTTGTTCTAATTGTTCAGCTACCATTTTAGCATGTTTGTAGCTTATTTCAGCCATTTTCAGATAAATTCAAGTTTTTTGTGGTAATTTCTGCTACTTTCAGCCTAATTACTGTAACTTCTTTGTTAATTTCAGCTTGTTATGCTCATTGAAGCGTTATGCTGTTTCCGCTTTTTCTGCTCGTTCAGCTACTATTTATCTCTTTTTATGCTCATTTTAGCTTTTTCAGATAATTCTACATTGTTCTGGGCTAATTTAAGCTCTTTCTGCTTCCTTCTGTAGTTTAAGCTTCTTTCTGCCTTTTCAGCTAATTTTCACCTTTTTGTCTTATTTAAGCTTTTTTAAATTAATTTCCTAATTTTAGTGCTCATTTCTGCTTATTTAAATTTCATTCAACAAATATGTTTTCTTTCTGCTTTCTTCTGCTAATTTAGGCTTGTTCATCAATTTCAGCTACTTTCAGCTGTTTTTCATCAAGTTCTTGTGAAATAAGCATTCACACTGCATTAATGCAGGAAGTGCAGTTTCTCTAGTTTTGGTAGTTTTTAAGTTTTCTGGACAGTAGATTCTGTAAAAGTATAAAACTTTAAATTAGAGAATATAGATGAACTTTAGATTGAACAGTTGGACGTCTGGGTTCACTGACTGTTTGATCTAAATGGGTTCAGACGGGTTTTCAGTGTTTAATTTCTGTGATTTCTGCAGGTAAAGATGAGATGTCCTCCCAGGAATGTCCCGACAGCAGCTCCAAACCAAAGCAGCTCAAGTTCCCCAACCAAGTGTACATCGATCTACCTCTGTGGAAGGACGAGCAGCAGCCTCAGAGCCCCGGAGGAAGCAATGGACTGGGAGACGCTGGGGTCAGCGCAGGAGGTATGGGTGGCCCACCAGAGACTCCAGATGACCCCTGCACCACCACGTCCACCTCCTCCACCTCTACCACCCCACAGCTAACCCCCACCAATAGCTTGAAAAGAGCATCAGCTCGCCGCAGGACTGAATCTGCACTGTACGGCTGTGGTTCGTTGCTGGCTTCTGTTGTGCTCGGCTACGATCTTAGAGAGGCCATTAAAAACGCTCCCCATGGGGAAGAGGCCGAGCCTCCGAAAGAGGAGAAGAAGAAGAAGGAGGGCCTCTTCCAGCGCGCCACTCGGTTTCGCCGCAGCACTTCGCCGCCAAGCGGTCGCTCCCGCAAAGAAGAGACACCGTCAAACAACGCCGCCACCCAGCCCGTCAATCTGGTCTCAATGTCGGCCATTATGGAATGCAACTCCACCAAGTGCCTCCTGCAGTCGGAGGCTGAGGTGTCAGACTCCAGTTCGGCGAGGGCCGAGCATGTGGTTAATAATCACCCCGCGGCACAACCCAGCAGAGCAGCTTCTGTGGACCAGCAGAGGAGCAAACCTGCAGCTGAACCACAGAAACCAGCGCAGACGCAGAGCCAGCTGCCAGAGGAGCAGAGCGACCACAACACAGGGACCCGTCTGCGCAGGAAGAAGTACACCACCAAGCACAGCGGTGAGCGGCACACAGCACGAAGGAGCGTAGGTTTGCAGCACAGTGTCTGACTGTTCTCTCTGTTCACAGCCAACGGCCCCACTGTGCCCCCTCCTGCCGCTCAGAAGAAGCAGGCGAAGGAGCGAAATGAAAAGCCACCAAGTAGAGAAGCCGACCCACGACCGCGGCCCGTGTCTTTCCGGGCCAAACCTCACACCTGGGCCCTGCTGCGCCGACACAACAAGAGCTACTCCTTGGGCCACTACTCTGGAGAGAAGGCGGCGCAGAACCTGAACGTGGTGCTGTCCTCGGAGCGGGGCTGCTCCCTGCTCGACATGGACGCAGAGGGACAGAAGCGAGACTGCACAGTGCCGCTCTGCCGCATCCAGAGCTCCCCGGGACGGCCCTCCGTCTTCGAGCTGGAGAAGGGGTTCCTCTCCTAACAGCCTGGAGGATCGATCCACTCTGGTCATGGATCATCTTCTTCTGCTTTTGTCTTTCTATTTCTAAAAGTCTGCCGCTCCGTCACAGTGCCAGAGTGGAGTGTGTCACAGTCTGACTACATACACACCGTCACGTCTCCAGAACACACACTTGGCTCTGAAACCTGAGCGGGACATCTCGGAGACCGGATCAGCAGCTCGTACCGGACTGCTGCTTTTGTTCTCGTCTCCACCTTTTTCAGCCCCTTCTTTTCACATCCTGTCACTGCAGCTCAACGTTGACCGCCGCTGCAGCTTTCCCAACACAGCGCCCTCACCTTTTTATTTATTTTCATCCGTAATTTAATATGAAGAGACTTGACCTGATGTTAGCGGCCACCAGGACATACATTCCATGTCAGCTTCAGAGCTGTGTGATCACGCTCTTAGACAATTTTTTGACTTGAGAATCATGCATGCATATAGTCTTATACTGTAAAACATTGTAAATATTATTTTTTACCCACTCAGCCTAATGCTGCAGTCGTTTTTAATGGCATACGTGGTGTTTCATGGTAGTTTGAAGAGAGAGATGCTGCAGTACACAACAGAATACGTCATAGTGCAGGTGCAGGTATGTTTCCACTCAGATTGCCATGAAAATGTTAAAGACGCAGGTAGAAACGCACCAAACGTGTCACACAGCAGACACTGAATGTCTCAGTCTAGAACAGGGCTATTCAACAAAACTGCTCAGGGGGCCACAGATGCTTGGGGGCCGGACATCCAGCGATTAAAATTATTATGTAAATAAACCAAAGTTTGCATTGATCTATTTAAATGTGTTTATTTTATTGCATTGAATCATAAATGCAATAACCGTAACCCAAAACTCAGAACCCCACCCCAAATTATAATTTTTTTTTAATGAAGTGGACCGGATTGAAGTCACCAGCGGGCCGGAAATGGCCCGTGGGCCACCAGTTGAATAGCTCTGGTCTAGAAGTTGTAACCGTGTGATGCTGCAGAGTGAGACTTCTAGGATGGATGTGTACATCCGGAAAAAAAAAAAATCACAAATTAATAAATCCCCTTAATGACAGCTGATTGATGCCAACGCAGGCGCGTCTGTTCTGTCAACCTTTGTGCCTTCCTTCTTTTAAGGTCAGTAAATTACGTTTCACACGTTTATCCTTATTTTACTTCAGTATTTCTAACTGAACTGTTACATCCAACTTGAGTTTGATTCTTATTGTCGTTTCTGATCGGTTGAAATCAGGCAAAACGTGTATTAATTTGGCCAAATGATCCCAGCAGACTTGATGTCTGGAGATATTTGACCGAAGAGCACAAACCCACGTAGACTTTTGTTTTTGTCGGTGAACTGTAAACGTGCGGCCAGTTTGAACGTTGTGCTCAGGACTCGCTCCGTTTGTTAAGCGGCTTCCTCTCCAGATGTTTTTAAATCTGAACGAACGTAGGACTTAATATGCAGTATATGTTCTGGATAAAGTTCCAGAGTCGGTTCAAATGTTTACTTGTGATTTTTATGCCCTCGTTTTTTGTTTTTTTTGTTTTGTTTTATTTATCTTGTTTACGGAGTTCACCAAGGATGAATTTTCAGAAAGTTACGCAGGCAGCCTAAATGTATTCCTGTTGTGTGTCCTGCTGAGACATTTTCTGACTGTAGAACATGAAGTGTCCTTTTTTCTGTTTGTTTTTTATCACCACTGACTCTAAAACCAGCTGGAACACTGTAAAAGCCTTACCGACTGTTTAAGGTGCTGTCTTTAGGCCAGTTTCTGTGAGAAATAAGATGTTCTGTAAATAGCACACTGGTCCTGTACATTTCACTCAACCGCGGTCACAGTGAGGTTAATATCAGCTCAACATTCCCATGAAACCATCGCACTGGACAAACTGCAGCAATAATCTGGATAAAACAGGATTCTGGGACCAAACTTCAGATGCTGAACCACTGATCGAACCTGCTGCTTCTAGGAACCACTCCGAAATGAAGGTCAACTAAAAGACCCGTCACCTGATCCCACAACAAAACCAGCTGTTAAACTTGTGTTTTAAGTCGCAGAGCACGTGTCACGCCGACTGCGTCTGATTTAGCTCCTGTTTCGGTGAACGTGGTTGTTATCCTTACAGTATTGGTTATTTCACGCCTGATCGATCAACAGTATCATGTTTATCAAGATTTTGAATAAAGTCTAAATCAAGGCAATTGTTGCCGTCATTCTTTTATTTATTTAAGAGGTAGAAATAAGCACTCGTATGATAATTTGCAGCAGAAGAAATTTCATAAACATTGTGTAAAGATGAGAGAAACTCATTCAAACGTGTGAGAGTTTGTAATCCATAAATCCAGAGATTTCAGCTGACAGCTTTAACTATTACTGTATTTTTTGGACTATAAGGTGCACTTAAAATACATTTTCTCAAAAATCGATAGTGAGCCTTATAATCAGGTGCACCTTGTGTATTAATTCTGGTTGTGCTTACTGACCTTGAACCCATTTTATGTGGTTATTGTGAATGAGTTGAATAAAGTTTTACTTATCTGACTGTAGGCCTGTCACGATAAATTTTGCTGGGCAATTGTCTCAGAAATTAGTGTGACAAACTATAATATTGTTTGAAATTTGACAATACAGTAATTAGTAATGTCAAATTTAAGAAGTGTTGGTTAATTTGTTTTGAGTGTAGTACCTTTTTATGGCCACCAGATGGCAGTATGAGACTGTTTGAACCAAAGGATTGATAGTGAGGGAGCGAGCAGCGTGTCTCTAAGAAAAATGGGAGGGAGGACCCTTGACATGGCATGGGCTGTCTCCTTCCCTTTTTTTTTTTTGGTTCTCAAAATGGCGAACGCTCTGTTTGGTTTGAGCTCTTTAGCGTAACATTTTTCATACAAAGCTTTAAAAAACATCAGTAAACAAGTTCTCAGCTACTTTTTGCAGAGAAAAACAACTTTTTGCATGAAGGCACGAAACTGAATTTTGGAGCTTTGACAAGACGGAGGGTTTTTTTTCCCCGAGGTTGGCCTGTTAGCTTAGCTCGTAGCTTAGCTTCTCAGCTTAGCTGCTTTTAACGATCCAAAAACACAATTTTGGATGAATAAAATGGATTTTAAAGAGAAAGTGAGGGCTCAGTGAAGAGCAGTGGAGTTGAGCCTTTTGTTGTCCAGTGTCTTCAGTAGAAAGAGACACAAAGAAACGATAAAGCTGATAAATAAAAACAAGGTCGATAATTTTCATTTATCATGCGATTAATTGATTGTGACAGACCTAGCTACACGTCTTCTCCCTAAAGTCACCACATTTGGTAACTGACACAGATTCCAGCCAGCCTGGTGCACGTCAGTCTCATGAACCAAGCTTTTTAATCCCCTTCGATATAGATTAGGATAACATTTACTATAGTTTGGATGATCTTCCATCAGTTTGATATAATCTTTGACAGTTTAGGGATGTCCTTTAATATAGTTCCAGATAACAGTCAAGTTTAGAATATCCTTTAATATATAGTTCAGTATAACCTCTGACATAATTTAGGTTAATCTTTAATAGAGTTCACAATAACTATGTTACAGTTCAGGATAACGTTTGATATAATTTAGGATAATATTTAATGTTTGATGTCCAACTTTGCCATGAATATTGTATTTTTTGGGCTTTAAGTCGCACTTAAAACCCTTTAATTTTCTCAGAAATTGACAGTGAGCTTTATAATCACGTGCGCCTTAACTGGTTGTGCTTACTGACCTTGAACAGATTTTATGTGGTTGTTGTGAATGGGTTGAATAAAGTTTGATTTATCGGTTTTGTTTCGCCTTATAATCCGGAGCGCCTCGTGCTCATCTGCTCACACAGACTCATGTTCGTGCTGCTGTTCGGCGTATTGTTTTTATACTATCAGTGCTTATTTTTAGTTAAAGTTTTTCTTAGTTCATATCTTAGATCTTATTAGTTTTTCTTTTACTTTTTATTATTGGATGTAATTGGGACCCTGTGTACACAATCTTGTTCCAGCACGTGTACCACGTGTGGTTCGAACGACAAAGAAGCTCTGACTTTTAAAGTCTGATAAATACGGTACTCTGAAGTTTATTTGATTAAAATTTGTTGCGGTTTAATCTTATTTGAACCTCAGAGCTGAACGTGACACCGTCGTTCCCTTGGAGGAAATGCACGTCGCCCGTTTCCTCTCGTGCCAGAAACACGCATCATGTTGGGAGACGAGGGAGCTGTAAATGTTCTGGTCAAACCTTGAACGTTACACGACGTCAACGCTCGGAGTACATGTTGGGTATGACCCTCAGCTACCACACCTAATTTTATTTCTGTACGCAGTGATAGATTCAAGTGAAACAGACAGAGTTGAGGTCAAAGTAATTTTTTAGGATTTTTTTCTAAAATTTATTTTCCGTGTTGTACAATTTTATTTAATAGTTTGTTTTTATGTTTTTTTTGTTACTCTCTTACTATTGTATGTTGTTTTGCTGCCTTCAGTTGATTATATGCTAAATATATAAAGTTTATTATCACAATAAATACCAAAAAGTATTTAGATAAATATTTGAGTCTCCATCGTTCATGTTTGGTGAGAACCATGACGCCGTTGTCTCCCATCATTCAACATGTCAACACCTGGGAGCTTCCTGTGCACGTCCATCAGCGGAGCATGAATCATGTTGTTTACCTGCAGCTGGGGGGGGGGGGGGGGGGCTGTGACACGAACCACAGCACATCA
>JARVLU010000001.1:42574053-42586304 GCA_031762415.1 Simpsonichthys santanae | reverse complement strand
TGCCGAGGCAGCACGCATGCGCATTAGGTGAAGTTACAAAAATTCTCAGCGCCATCTAATGACCCGGCATGGTAACTGCAGCAGATTCATGAGGGCGGGGGTAGTCATGAGGATGCATGAAAACGCTCGTGTCAACGCAGAACTTTCACTCAAATTAACATACCCAAAATCTCCGTTTCCCCCCAACGTGTCCGTGTAAATAGGGCCTTATTTACTCCTCTCTCAATTCCTCTCTAGAATATGTAGAATATCAAAAAAAATCACTCATCCCCCGGTGAGTAGAAAACATAGTTCTTACAATCAGTTGTTAGGTTGATGGTCCTCCTTTTAATGTGAATACTGGTTCTGGCTAGCAGAAACTGGTTGACGAGGCTATTTGACTGAGTTTTAGCACCACCTCAGACTGAAGAAGCCTTTTGAATAAAAGACAAAACATTTCAACTAAGAAGAATGTGTTCAAAATACCTGATTTATCTACCTGGACTATTGAGCAGCATAAGGACATAAACTGTTGACGATGATCCTGATTTAAAAAGGTTTATTCTTGTAACATTTCAGAAAAAAAAAAAGTATATTTTTGAATTAGTTGTTCATCTGTTATGATTGTGGTTTTGGATTTGAAGGATTTTTATTATTTTCTCTCTAAAATAAACTAAAAACATTTGGCTCTGGCAAAAAGCTTTGGTCTCATATTTGATCTGCTGATCTGTTTCATGTTGCTGCTGATTTGTTTCAAGTTGCTGCTGATCTGTTTCAAGTTGCTGTGTTCATTTGTGCTTTTCTACTTAAACAGACTCATGCTCGTGCTGCTGTTCGAAGTAATTTTTTTTATGCTATTAGTGCTTAGTGTATTTTTAGTTGATGTTTTTCTTAGTTCATATTTTAGATGTTATTACTGTTTTTCTTTTACATTTTGTTGTTGGATGTAACTGGGACCCTGTGTACATAATCTCATTTCATCACATGTACCACATGTGGTGCAAATGACAATAAAGATACTCTGACTCTGACAATAAGATATGTCCCATAGCACGTGAATGCAGCAAAATCTGGCTCATGTCATGGAAATCAGAAATCCCCATCAGTTCCAGCAGCAGATACCTGTGAGAGCAGCTCCTTTCCTTGCCAAGAAACACATTTGCACATGAACTTCACAGACAAAGACGATTTAAAAAGTAACTTTTAGAGACAAAATGTTTTCAAACAGACACAGAAACCCTTGGATGTATCATAAGTCTTTATGCAACAACACATTTCTCAATAATAAAAATGAAGATGATGGCTGATTTGTCAAACTTTATCACTCTACCTCTGACACATTTGGTAACAAGTTTAAATGTACTATTGACGATTAGGATGTTTGTTTTTTTTTTTTTTTTTTTGTGTCAGTTTACTCAGAACAATAGAGGCTTTCAGTCAGGGCAGTAACTAAAGTTGAACTCCATGTGTTACAGCTTCCTCAGTGGGACACATCCCACGTCCTGACGTCAGCTGGATGTGAACGTTTTCCTCCCCATTCCAGCGTCCAACAGTCGCGCTCCAACATCTGCTCCACAGCAGGAATTTGAGGTAAGTAATCAACCAGGACTCTGGACAACAGACTGATTGATATTTGATTAATTCATATTCTTAAAAAATGTATTTTTTGTGTCCAGCTGTGACTCTTTGAAAGGATTCGAGATCTCATGTTGCATTCCTGATACTGTTATGCAATGGAGACGTTCCCACACACCTAGTCACACAGAAAACTGCAAAGTAATACTGGAAATGATGTATTGTTGGGTGTTAACTGTAAAATCTTATTTCTAGATCATTTATAAATGTTTAAACTAGTCAAACTTTATTTCTGGCTAACTAAATGACTCTACTCCCTAAAGTGAATAACAGCTTTATTCCCTTTCTTGGTAAACTTGTGGGTTTTTTAAACAAAGTGAGTCTCGCTGCTTGATAACTTATCTTCCTGTCAGGGTGCGTAAACTGAAACGTTACCCAGTTTTGCTCTTCACGCAACTTCTTCTGAGCTTCAGCAGGTTTTACGACATGTTGCCAAAGATGCTTAGTGCTTGAAGCTTTGGAAATATCTCGTAATAACCTGCTTGTTAAACTGCTCTGAGGAAATAAATAAGGTTTTGTTGTTGTGATGGTGAAACAACTGGTGTCATGGGGTTCATCAGACTGCAGTCAGCTGGCAATTTTCTCAATAGTTTGCTAGTTTGTAGATCCCAAAGCAACACAACAGTACGAGCAAACTAATTGTTATTTAAATGATGTTGGTGGGTTTTTAAAGAAACTTGGCATGGTTGTGTTCAAATTGTGTTGCTTGAGGTGGTTTTGTCGCTACGTTTGCACCAAAAACCACAAAGGGTTTCACAGAGTTTAGCGTCTTCTTTGATTCTTGTACTTTGTACAGTATTTGATTTTTTTAGTCTTGAAGGTTTTTGAATTTTCTTTGATTGTTGTTGAAAGATTTTTAAAAAAGCTTCTTTATCTGCCATATTTTGCTTCCATGTAGATTTTCCTGAGATTTTTTTTTTTTTTTTTTCTTACAGTGCACTCTGCAATTTTTCTTTGCAAAAGTACGTTTGTGAATTGGCTAATTTTTAAAACTGGTTATCAGTTCAACAAAGTTAAGTCAGATCCTCTGGACAGTTTCTTTAATTAATGAAACATTTCATCCTTCATCCAAAGGACTTCATCAGTCCGAGGAGCCGCAACAAACTCAGCCCCACAAGTGGCTTACTCACTGCCAATCAGTTTTGTGGTGACAAGATGGTTTCTGGAGTCCGTCCTCTACCCCGTCGACTCCTCTGAGGCAGCCATAGCCAAATTGATTTAAAACTTGGACTGATGAAGTCCTTTGGATGACATACAAAACGTTTCAACAACAAAAAAGAAACCATCAAAAGGACCTGATTTAACTTTGTTGGACTTTTTTTTTTTTTTTAACCTGGATTATTGAGCATGAAATTTGATGGTTATCAGTCCATTTCTTGTAGCTTTTTGGAGGAATAGCTGAAAGGATTTTTATGCTAAGGCAAAAAATAGTTTGTCAATTTTTTTTAAATAACGACCCCCCCCCCCCCCCCCCCCCCGACGATAACCCTCAAAACAAATTCAGTAAAAACACAAAGGATAAAAAAAAACACACACACACATCGGAACTTCACCAGGCATGAAAAATGCAGGAGCAAAAGCCAAGCAGCTACTAAAAATTTGTGTTTTAATGTTCTATATGAAGCCAGGAGAAACTTTTCTATAACAACTAATAGAAAATACAGTTAGACCTGCCTCTGAGAGAGTTTTTGTTCCGGTCTCCTTACATTCTTCTTATCTTATTTTATTTTATTTCATTTTGCACAATTAAAATACAGATCAAAGATATTAAGAAAAAATATTATAATCACAGTGCAGGGAGAGGCAGAAACCCAGTGGACTTATATAAAGCCTCCACCCAATACATATAAATTATTCAAATAATATCTTAAATCCTATATTAATAACATTAAACTTACTTTGTATATCCTGAGTTTCCTCTTGTGTTTTGTACATGTATAATTAAACTGCTGCACCTAAATATGATGGAATAAAGGATAATACACTTGTTTGTAGTAAAAATAATTTAAAATGTATACAGTATTTGCTTTTCTTTAGCGTTACAAGTGGAGCTGCTTTCAGAGCAGAACTGACTTTGTGGCCTTTGCTCTTGTCTGTTTCCTGTTATGTTTTGGGAGTTGCTGATCTGTTTCACATCATTTCACGTGTTTCCTCTGTGGTTCCAGGGTAGGACTTCATATTTCACTGTGTCTTTGTTTCCGTTTTCTTGGTTCTCACTGCTTTTTGTGCTTTTTCTTTCTTTTCTTCTATCTTTTGTTGACTGATGCTGACGCAGCGCTTCCCCTTTTCTGTTTGCTTCATTTGAAATATTTCCGATTATTTGCAACTCCTGAGCCTCAGATGTTAAAACATGTCCTCCTTCCTCATGCAAAATGTTTTTGTAACCAACCTCCCCCCAAACTTGAGTCACTTTGCAGAACTGATGTGCTTTAAAGCTGTCATGTTAGCATATTTATGTTGAGTGCTTTGCCCAATGAATCAGATCAAAAAGGCATGAACTTGATCATGAACTTTCTTGTCAGATCAAAAAGGGATTTAAAACATGAGTGAACCTCAGCTGTGAGGGTTTATATTGAGAGCTTGGCTCAGGTTTGACAAAATATAACTTAAAACTAAGTTGAATAATTCATTGGTTGGTGTGAACACAAAATATATGTTTCACTATAAACAGGAAGTCTTTTAAAGTAAGATTTTTCAGCCCAACATGTGGTTTGTGTGTTTTGCATCATTTATTTTTCATGCAGAGCGCTTTAGTTTGTCATTTTTATCCAACCGTCTCCATGGATTTTTAATGCCTGAACTCTGCAAAAAGCTTTATGTGTGAAATAGAAAGAGGAAGTGCAATAAAATATAAATAAATAAAAAATAATTTCACACTTTTATTATTATTATTATTATTATTTTAAACCGTCAGAAAGGTAACTTGAACTATTCTTGACTGTCAGCTGAAGGTGGGTTTATCACCATTTAAATTTGATGCGGCAGGATGGTAAAGAGTTTTATTTATTTATTTATTTATTTATTTATTTATTTATTTATTTATTTATTTATTTATCTCACAGAAACTGTAAAAATGTCTAAAAGAAGGATTAATAACGAGTCACTGGCTTTTGGCTTTTGCAAAAGCGGTTTTGCTTTGTATGTGCATGTGTGTTTGTTTGTCTTTCTTTTAGTAAAATATCTCATGAACCACAAGACAGAGTTCAATGAAACTCTCAGTAAGAGAAATTAAAAAAAAGTAAGAGGTCTTTGGATGTACAGCTACGACTTATTAAGTTATTAAGATGGCCGCCACGGCCAACTGACCACAGAAAGCACAAAAATACAACTCAGTCCATTTTACAGACGTGCTGTTCAGCTAATATTTGGTGTGGTAGCAGCTGATCATTATCTCCAACACACACTCCGAACACTTCACTGAGATGAAGATGTCCTGGTCCAGTTCAGTCAAGAGGACACTCACACCACGGACTGATCCCCAGGACAAAGCAGAAGGAAACTTTGATGAATTAGCAGACATTGTTAAGGCCCAGTCTTTACAAACTTTCTAATATGTGATGAATATGTGTCAAACTTAATCAGCAGCTGGTAAAACATCTGCAGACATGATCAGGTCAGACTTGTCATGTTCGACCTTAATAATGTTCGGAAGTGTTGTTTTAATAAAACAAATCAATATAATGCTAAAAACATTTTATTTCAAACACACGTCTCTCCTAAATTAAAAGCTTTTTAATGCTTTAAGTAGCGCCCGTACCACGAAGCTAAAGATTTAACCAGTAGGTTAAATAGAAATGTAAACTGGTCAGAGCCATGGGAACATTATTTTAAAGCTAGCTGCATTAACAGCTTACAGGAGATACAACTTACTGTTTATATTTAATTCAATGGCGATGCCTCCACGTAGGGAATTATGAATGTATACCTTGGTTGACCCACTAAGAATTTAATTCTTATAACTGTATGTTTATATTAAACACACTCCCTTGGAATACAAAAAACACTTAAAGTAACTTTTAAATAAGACACTGATGCCTGATTTAATTTTAAAAGACACTTTTAGTAAGAAAAAAATGTAAATAGAAAAACTAATTTGTTTCACAAATAAAAGTAAAAACAACTTTTCACAGTACTTTCAGTTCTATCGATTTAACCCAAATATTTGCAGTCCATATTACCCCTTAATATTTCAGGTAAGGCTTTTCAAACATAAAACTCAACTCCAAAACAATATAAATAATAGGTCTGAATCAATGCTTGGGTTCTTGAGAGAAGAAAACAAAGCAAATAAGCAAATAAAATGAAAAGCATGTGCATACAAATCCTTCAGAGTTTGAGATTGAATCAGGAAAAGGTACTGTAGCTGTGGAGATCCCTTTAATATGGCACTGAGTGAGATAAGTGGGCAGGTGATGTCACACAAACACCGAGGTCCTTCCCGGCAGCAACCCCACTGGTGGGAATGCGATGCCTGAATGGGGAACTTCTAGCTCGTACAGCAGGTCCAAAGATTAGCTCCATGGTCCACTGTACACATTAACAGTTCTCAGTCCATATTTATATATACTGTACTGTATATATATTCCTTAGTAAAACACACTGGCTTCTCATACGCAGCCATTAAGAGCTTAACCAGCCACTAATGTTAGGATTTACATTTCAGTATACAAAAACCTGAGCTGCTACATTGTGCTAGCATGCTAAATTGCTAGTTGAACTTAGCATGGTTTTCAGCTACACTCTGCATCATTCTGAAACAGCATCATATACTTTACAGACAAAGGTATTTATCTTTCGTAAAATAAGTTACAGTCAGCAACTCTGCATTAACCGTTCTAATGGACAGCTTTACTCTGTTACTGTCGCACGTCTGCGTCGCTGTGTGCTCTGGCTGGTCTGGTTTTCACACTGACCCACATTTCATGCAGCGTACCATTAATCCCACCCACTCCCATCTGATTGGGCAAAATAAAATGCTTAATCAAATACAATAATAATAATAATAATAATAATAATAATAATAATAATAATAATAATAATAATAATGAACAAGATTGGTAACACAACTCAAAGAGTAGGTTTTAATCTGCCACATGGCATCATGTGCAGCTCTCCACAAACTTTTATGTAACATTCAAGGAACGTAGTAAAAACAACAACAGTCTGTTTTAGTCTGCTTGAACTAGATTTTCTTGACCAAATATGAACTGTTTTTAAAATGATACATTTATAAATGACAAGAGTTTTTATCGTTCATATTTATTCCACTTTTATCACTTAGACATTTTTTTTTTTTTTAACTCAAATGATATCACGGTAGTTCAATACTTTAGTTTGTACAGTTCAAACTGGGCTACATTTAAAACTTGAAAAACTGCAGAGAGGTGTTTTCTGTGGCTGGATTAATGTGGTGGAAATTTTAAAACAAATTGGGCGTCGTTGCTTTTTAAAATTCTGCAAAATGTTCTTCAACTTTAAAGTAACATGACTAAATTATCAAAGCCCTCAAAGGTAAAAGCATCAAATGAAACTGAGCATCATAACCAGTAAAACTTTCATGTATAACGTCGGTGGTCAAACAGTGTTTTAACATATTTTTATGTTGTTTTAGCATTTATGTCAAAATCTTTGATCGGATGACTTCTCCAGGTTTGACAAAAAAAATGGATGAACAATATTTTCCTTTTAAATGTTGTGAAATTTAATTACAACATACAAAATGCAGTAAACAGTCAAGCAAAACACACCAATCCAACATATATATATATATATATGTTAAAATAAAGTCTAATTTTGAAGTTTTCTCTTAAAGTTCTGGGGTTGACAGCTCTTTTGTTCTTCATCTTTTGTTGCCGCTCATTTTAAGCTTATGTCTTAAAAAGAAATGTGAAGTATAAAATAAGAAGCTTGGTATATTTCACTTCAGCTGAAATTTTTTATTTTTTATTTTTACCAGGGAACTGCAGAGGAGTCAAGAACTTTACTGAAGCTTTCGGTGAGAACAAATGTTGACCGAACAGCCGAACGTTTTAATCTGACTGACGGACGCAGCTGCAAATATCAGAGCATGTTGGATATTTAACTCTAGACAAACATCAAACAGCCTAAACGTTTCCAGACAGAGCAGAACAGAAAGGATTTTGCTGCAGAACAATAATCTTTGGTGAGTTTCAGTCAGGGTCGGTGGAGGAATGTGGTGGTCAGCTCGGTCCAGGCTTCCAAATCACACGGAGAGTCGTGTTGGTGCTCTGATATCGCTGCCAGACCTTTGCAGACCTTCGGGAAAAGCCAACGTTTCGAAACAGTGTTTTCTCTGGAATCTCAAATCCGTCTCCACACTTGTAATTTTCTGACTGTGGGTTCTTTAGTTTGTGAAATTCAACGAGGTCTCTCGCTGCCAAACAATGTCTCCTTCAGAAAGAACACACCCCGTCACTGATTCGGCCTGCGTGTTGGAGACAAATAATCTAAACCAGCTGCCAGTTTTTCTTCACGTCGTCGTAAGAAAATGCCGATTGAAATAGAAGCCCTCGTGGGAATGACCTCAGAACTTTTACCTCAAACGTTCGATGACAAAACGCCGAATTATGAGCTGTGATCTGAAGCGAATTGTTTGTTTAGCCAACCTGTACCTTTTGTTTCCATGTAAACTCTCCACACAACATTTCTGTTTCATGAGAAAGGGCGAGAGTTCAACTCAGGGTGATCTGACTCAAATTGTTGTTGTTTTTTTTTTTGAGAAATGCTGTGGAAGTTCAAATGAACCGTTTCAAATAAAAGCTTTTTGTTTCCAAGGGATCGTGCTGAATGCAGTGAGACCAGAAAAACTTCCTCCAGAAAGACTTTTACACTTTGAGATTGGGGTTTTATGGTGCGAAAGCAAAGAAAACAAAGGTGTAATGGTGCAATTATTTTTAAATGAATTGGATTTTGGAGATCACCTTCAGGCCCCTTTATATTTGGTGCTTCCTAACCCACAGCAAAGCCTCCACTCAAACACTGAGAACCACAAAGAAGACTTAAAGCTATGAAAAGTACTTGTTACATTAGTGGATTAAAAATTCTCCACAATGATGCTTGAGGTTATTTGGTTATTGTGCGAACGCTACTATTGTGATTCATTTTTCTTCCGTACGTTTTGCAGCATCGTTCTGGTTCCACAACTCTTGTGTTATTTCAACAAATCATAAATCAAAATGTTCAGCTTGTTCAGGAGAAGGGTGTTATGACTTTGGGTATTGGTGCAACTTTAGCTTTTGGAAATATTTAGCCTTTTCTGCCATTTTTTCCCTCATAGAAAATGAACTGAGCTCATTTTACATCCTTCATATCTTTAGATCTGTTTATAAGGTTTACTGCTCCTTTCATATTTTGTTCTGGTTCAGCTTCTTTCAGCTTCCTTGTGCAAATGCAATTTTTTTTTAGCTACTTTCAGCTAATTTCAGCAGTTTTGTGATGCTTTTATATTCTTTCTGTTAACTACATTTTTGTGCTTCTAACTTCTTTCAGCTAATTTCAACTTGTTATGCTCCTTTCAGCTTATTTTCAGCAAGCTTCAACTTCTGCTATTTCAGCTACTATTTAGCTGTTTATGCTAATATCAGCATTTTTGTCCAAATCCACATTTATTTGCACTCATTTAAACTTTTCAGCCTAATTCAGAAAAAAGTGCTCTCTCTACTTCCTTCTTGTAGTTTAAGCTTCTTTCAGTCTTTTTTAGCTAGTATTCAGCAATTATTTGCACATTTCTACTTTTACAGATAATTTCCACTTTTTGGTGCTCATTTCTGCTTCTTTAAGTCCAATTAGGCACAATTGTGCTCTCTTCACTCCTCTGGTAAATTAAGCTTTCTGCTTTTTCAGCTATTTTTGTGCTAATTTCAGCCTTTTTTTTAAGCTAATTTACACGTATTTGCTCATTTATGCTTGTTTAAACCCAAGTCAGCAAATATGTGTTCTTTCTGCTTTCTTGTGTTAACTTAGGCTTGTTCTTTCATTTCAGCTACATTTCAGAATGTTTTAGCTACTTTCAGCTGTTTTTCAGCAAGTTCTTCAGCAATCAGCTTTCACACTTCATTTTCACAGGAAATGCAATTTCTCTAATTGTTATTGATGTTATTTGGTTTCTTCCAGCAACAAATGATGCTGAGACAAACACCAGTAAAAACAAACCAAGAAATACATTAAAATGAATTAACTGTGCATTCACAGCACTTCAGCCAAGCGATATGGCAGGAAAAGATGAGCTAATTTTTTTTAAATAAATATAATAAAATATGATTAAATGCCAAGTAATCCTTGAAAAAAATCATATCACCTGCCATGTTTTAGTTCAGAGGTGCAACACTCGGTGTAATGACGAAATATGACAGAGTTGTAGCCATTTTGGTCAAATCTTGAAAATGGTTCATAGAGTTTGTGTAATTAGCTGCTAACTTTAGCTCAACATTTGTCAAACTGACTGAGTTTGCTGGTGGTGATTATCTCACGCTGACTTCAAAAGTGAATGAAAAGATGAACGACTACTTTATGATGTTTTATTAAAATCTGTCCTTTAGTTCATGAGATATTTTGCTGACACTGCAGACAAATCATGTCTGTAGTGTACACTGTCTGTGTTTAAAAGAAAGTTGAAACAAAGTTTGTATTTTTTTAGCACATTACATTTATTTTTTTATGTTTCATTATTATTATTTTAATACTTCATGGACAATTTAAATGTATTACAAGCTATTATATATTGTATATGTGTGAGTTTGTGTGTGTTTAAAGTAGGATGTAAGCTTATGTACAAAACTTTTATGATTTTTTTTCTTTATTTTTTTGTTTTTTGGGGGAGGGGCTTGTAAGCCCATTTTGTATTTTTATGACCTCTCCTGCATATTTTGTTGTTATCGTTTCCTTTATGTGTGTCTTTTTTGTGAAAACAATAAAATAAGAAATAAATGCACAAACAAAAGCAAAAAACATGACGTGCCTCCTTTTGACATCAGGTAAAATGCACAATAACTCATGCAAGGAAACAGTTTTAAAAATGAATGTTTCCTGACCTTTCAGTCAGGAGGTGTACGTGTAAGCTTCAGATTCAACCAGACGGTACCCTCGAGTGTCGCCGCACAACACAAAAGGCAGCTCTGCCTACTCCCTCATCGCCACAACAGGCGTGACATCCATGTCCCTCATGGGACACAGACACCATCCAGTGTGTTGCTGACATAAAACAAGGTTGTCTACAATTTTGTTTTGGACAAATGTCTGCTGAAACAGTAAGGAAAAGGCCACCACCAGTCAGGCAGCCAAGGCTCAAACAGGAATGAAAACCATTAATCATGTGCAGAACATGTTGACGCTCACAACTTCTTATTTTAACAAAAGTCAGAACAGCCACACACTGAGCGCTTTGTATATTTATATCTGTAAGTGGTTCAAGAAAACACGAGTCTCTGCTTGTAGTTTTAATTGTCTGCTTTTAGTCAACTGTAGTGGTTCCCAACACTGGTCCTTGAGGAACACCATCCTGCATGTTTTAGTTGTTTCCCTGGTTTGACACACCTGATTTGAATAAACGGGTGATTAACAGACTTCTGCAAATTTGCAGAAGTAATAAAGTCACAGAATCAGGTGTTGGAGCAGGGAAACAACTAAAACATGCAGCGTGGTGTTCCTCAAGGACCAGTGTTGGGAACCACTGACAGTATAAATGCACAGTTATCTTGGGTTTTAAAAGGAAATCAAACTGTTCAGAACCTCACCTATCACAAAATGACTGCTGGAGATAGGCACCAGCTCCCCGCAAGCCTGCATAAAAGCCAGACTAAACAAGACCTGGGTGTTTTGTTGAAAGTAATGAGCTCAACCTCATTTTCATAATTTTTTTTTTTTTTTTGGGTTAAAAAAAGGGGTGGGAGAGTTGGGTTTGAAGATGTTAATGATGGTTTTTCTAATGTTTTGATCTCATTTTATCATTTAGATCCATTGAGAACACTCAGGTCAAACAAATAGATTGTCCTTAATCATCCTACATCTGAACACAAACGTCTTATTTAGCTTTTAATACACAGTGCAGTGCAAGGATATGATTAATGCTTAAATCAAATTGTATTTTGGCACCAACATCTTCATTCCCAAAGAGCTGAAAACTCATATCAGGTGCTTGCTGTATTTTTATTTTGTGTGTGTGTCGTCCACTTGTTAAAATACTCTACTAAGATATCAGATTGTACCTGACAACTGTTTCCTTTAAGCGAGCACCAGGAGGCTGTAAAAAGAGAGGGATGCAATCTTGGTTTACCTGAGAAAAAACAAACAACCAGACTCCGTTAAAGAGAACATCTGTGAGGGAACAGTTCAGAGGAATTCAACAACAATGAACTAACACTCAGCAGGATGGTCCATCAGGAATCACCTATCACAGAAACGATGCTCCACAGCTTCAAATACATGCTGAGAGGTGAAGGAAGAATAAAGAAAACACGCAAACTATGGAAGAGATGCTCATTAGTAATTAAATCCAGAGGCACAAAGACATGATGAGTTGGAGAGGGGATAGAAGGTTGTTGCATTACAGACCCTTTCCAAAAAATTAGAATATCATGGAAAAGTTGTTTAACTTCCATAATTCCATTCAAAAAGTTAAT
>JARVLU010000001.1:42434358-42461300 GCA_031762415.1 Simpsonichthys santanae | reverse complement strand
ATACCTCCACCTCTCCAAGTTCTCTTCCACCTGTTCTCACCACAGATCACAATGTCATCTGCAAACATCATAGTCCACGGGGATTCCTGCCTGATCTCATCTGTTAGTTGAACTGGACTAGTTGAACGAGGAATTTGTCTCTAAAATAGTTATTGAATCAAAGGTTTGCTTACAGGTATGTAGATAAATGTAGATGTTTAACAGCTCATTGAAATACACCAGAATTCAGGAAACAATCTACTTTTTTCAAAGTTTTCTGGGGGAGGACCTCCCGCCAGTGTGTCCCCCTCACATTACAAATGCTTCTGATGCCAGTGGAGTCGTGTAATGTCCATGTTTGCTGACTGACGGTCTGTGCCCCCAGGGTGAAGCCTGCTGGAGCCCGATGGTTGACACCAGGTCTGAGCAAGTGTGTGTTTCTCATCTCATTCAACCATGGTCAAAGTGTCGATGGGATGCTGGATAAGTAACTGCAGCTTGTTCTCCATCAGATTCCTGTCAGCTCACGAGCAACACATGCACAGTGAACAGAAAGCTCCAGCTGTCTGATGGCAACAGGAAGGTGACCTTTGTGGAGGAGGATCAGTTGTATCCTGACAAACCAGACAGGTTTGAAGTTCCTCAGCTGCTGTGTGAACCTGCTCTGACTGGTCGCGCTCACTGGGAGGTTGAGTGGAGAGGAGATGTTTATATATCAGTAAGTTATGGACAAATGGGACAGAGGAGAGACAGAGACATTGCACTTGGATGGGATGATCAGTCATGGAGTCTGTGCTGCTCTGATGTTGGTTACTCCGCCTGTCACAACAACAGAAAAATATCCATCCAACTCTCCTGCGTCTAACAGAGTGGCGGTGTATGTGGACTGTCCTGCTGGAGTTCTGTCCTACAAAAAAGTGTCCTCTGGCTCACTGGTCCACCTCTACACCTTCAACAACACCTTCACTCAAACTCTTTATCCTGGGTTTGCAGTCTGGTATCCTCGTTCCTCTGTGTTTATGTGTTGAATTTATGAACAGATAGTTCAGTCCGAACACGTTCAGAAACCTGTTTAAAGCTTCATGGACTCAGTCTCTCTTCTGCTAAATGATTCCTTGCTAAACTTCTTCCACAGTGATTTCCAGTGGAAGGTGGGGTTATTCAAGGATCCAAATGTGGTTTTTCTGAATGGTTCCATTCCAAATGTCATAGTACGTATCAGGATTTATTCAACCTTTCTGTATACAGTTTAGTCTCATTGAGCCTCGAGGACTCATTCAGTGTGATGATAGATGATTTTACCTCTGCTTCTGCTGCCCTCGCCTGGGGGGTACCCCGGGGCTCTATTCTTGGTCCTCTCTTGTTCTCACTTTATATCCTGCCACTGGGTTCTATTTTCAGAAAGCATGGTGTGCAATTTAATTTATATGCGGATGACTGTCAAGTCTACTTCCCTTTGAAACATATTGTCTCCACTCAGTCTTTCCTGGACTATCTCGATGACATTAGAGGATGGATGGCACTTAATTTCCTCCATTTTAATGAAAATAGACTGAGCGAGGTTATGAGCTTTAAATACAGTGGTTCTAGCAGTATCCCCACCTTTGATTTGCCCTCTTTGGCCCCATACAAAAAAATATATTGTCACAAATTTATGGGTGAAAATAGACCCCTGCCTCAAACTTGACTACCATGTCAACAGCGTGGTTAAGTCCTCTTTCTTTCAGCTGAGGCGCCCATCAAAAATCAAGCCCCTCCTTTCTAGACGCCACTCTGAGACAGCAATCCACGTTTTTGTTACTTCACACCTTGATTATTGTAACTCTCTTTTGATTGGAGTTAGCCAGGCCTCCCTCTCATGTTTGCAGCTGGTACAAAATGTTGCTGCATGATTTTTAACTGGTGCAGGTAAACGAGTGCACATAACTCCAGTTTTGGTGTCCCTTCATTGGCTTCTTGTCCAGTTTTGATCCATTTTAAAGTTCTCTTGTTTGTTTTCAAGTCTTTGAACGGTTTTAGTCCTTGTTTTTCTGAACTGCTTCACCTTTATATGCCCTGACATGCTCTTAGATCGTCTGACCAGATGCTTTTAGCAGTCCTGAATACCTTTTATAAATCCAGAGGAGACAGTCTTTCCAGCTCTGGCTCCTAAATTGTGGAACGAGCTGCCGCGGAAGGTCAGGCAGGCCCCACCACTATCTGTTTTTAAAATTAGTTGAAAAACACATTTTTCTTTGGCTTTTAATCTAAAGTGAGCTAGCATCGGTGTCTTAATGTTGTAATCATTCCTTATCGTTTTATTTTTAATTGTTTTTATTTTTGTACAGCACTTTGTTCAGCTGCTATGTTGTATTTTAAGTGCTTTAGAAATAAAGTGGTATGGTAATATGAGCTTGAATCAATCGTGCAAGAGCTTTGTTTAAATTTTATACGTTAACGGTTTGGAGTCAACTCTGTTATCTGTTAGGAAAATATGTCATGAATTGCTGGACACATTTTTATGTTGTTTTCTAAAAAGTTTTACTAAAAACTTGCTGCTCTTCGGTTCTTGTAGTGAGAGTTTCGAACTGCAAATTATAGCTTGTGAATTTTCAAGATGTTACAAACCAAACCAATATAAAATCAGTTAACTAGAACAATTAAGGTTACCAGTAATGTCATTTATAAACAAGTGTAGAAAATGGCAACAACAAAAAAAAAGTAACTTATGACCGAGTGAGGAACCAGGAGGATCTCAGGGGTCTTGGTTGTGGTCGTCTGATGATGCTAATAAAAACGCTCACATGCTCCTGCAGCAGCTGACTCCTGTTATCTGCACCGAGGAGCTGCATTCCACCACAGGTCAGGCTGTGTTGGCTAAATGTGCTCCTTTTATCCACAGTTGATTACAGTATATTCAGTCTTTTCCCTCACAGGAAATTAAACCTTCAGTGTTTGTTTTCAGTTTGTGTATATAAAGTTTTGTTTACGAAGCCAAAATTTGTTTAAACACACCGAAGGGAAAACACAAGCCTGACATTTGATATAAAAACAGAAGAAAAAGTTTAATTCTTTGAATATTTGAAGTAATGAGCGTAATTAAACCTGATGGAAGTCAGAAACATCTTGCTGAGAATCTCGAATGAGTCACATAGAGGTCAAACGAGACAAATACGAAGAAGTGAGAGTGTGCAAAGTCATTTTAAATACTTTTTTAAAGCCTGAGAGAAGAAATTCTCCAGAAATGCTTTGAAACGTCGACACCAAGTTCAGATGTGAAGCAGCACCGAGGGCCTCGTCAGTAACGTTTGTTTTAAAACAGCAGACCTTTAAAAATCACTTTTCTCTGAGCTCTACAGAGACTTCCTTCACTCACAGCAAAAAACATTTATTTACCTGATCTCAGCAACTTAACTTCAGCACTTTCAGCGCAGACTTGTTTTGTTTTCCAACATCCCTCACATGACGCAGAGATTTGCTCGCGGCTAAACATTTGATCCGGCTAAAGACTTTCCTACTGTCAACAAGAGACTGTTGTTCACAGAACGTCATGGCTGCTGGAAAAACTGCAGATCAAACTAAATATTTTGATGTGGTCCCTTTGTATAAAGATATTAAAACCAATCCCATCCCACAATAATACACTCTCAAAGTTTAATAAAGATGCTCTCGCTGATGTACGTCTGGTTGCTGGTTTATAATTTGTAAAATGTATATTTTATTTTGCCCAGACTGCTTCTGTGTGTTGTTACTGACCCACATGCAGAAGGCCGTCAGGCTCCTTCCAGCCCAGTCCATCACGTTGAAGAGCAGAAAACACGACACGGGGATGAAGTATATGTCTGAAAATGGATCAAAACAAACAGCAGTTTTTATAAAAAAGTTTCTCTACACAATAAAACACATTTAACTTAATCTCAAACGTCTACAGCCTGCAGGAGGTCGAGTTATCAGAGGTGACGGATGAGAAATGAACTTTGGGTCAATATTCAGGTTTCTGCTGAAAGAAATTACAACTCATTTCTGTAAATGCATCATTTGCTTTGTAAAATTAAAGCCTCATTTACAGATTTTAGTACTTCATACATAAAAGTGAAATATAACAAACAATTTTTATTAAATGATAAAATGCACTGATGAGTAAAAAAAAAAGGCATTAGCAAAAATGAATGTCCAAAAAGTCTGTTATACTTGAATTTTGAGGGGGAAACGTTCAATTTACATAAATGTTTCACGTGATTTTATGTTTCCCCAACTACTTTTATTTAAATCTACTTTAAATATAAAAAGCAAAGCATTAAATATTAGTGACATTTCAGAAACTAAAAGAACACTTCCTGTATTTTTCAGTCGTTTTACTCAGTTATGAAATTATTAACGTTGCTGGTTCACTTTCACACTTAAAAAAAATAAAAATAAAAACAGGAAATCCAGTCTCACCCCAGCCGCCTTCGTTTATGACTGTCGTCTTGACTTCGGCGGTGACGGATGGGAAGGCTCCGATGGTGACGAGGAAGATGAAGCAAACAGACAGAGCCATCACCCAGATCTGATTAGAGAGCATAAGCCGTGTTATGCAGGCAGTTTAATCTCTGTCGACTTGGTAAAAACTGATTAATGTGGCTGAATAGAGCTGAAGATGTTGACTAAAACCTAAAAGGACAACGATCAAAGACAAGTATTAATTAAATACTACTAAAAACTGATCATGAATACTCCATCTGATGCCTAAAATATTGATTTTATATGTGAAGCAAGTTACATTTTTAACTTATCACTGTTATTAGCCTTTACTGTCATTTGTGTTCATGTGTGTGATTTTGAACCTGTTTGAAGATTTTAAAGACAGAAACAACAGGTCTGCTGTCCTCCTCCATGAGACTCATGTCCGGTCGCTTCTCTTCTGTTGGGTTTTCTGGAAAAATAAATAAATAACATATTTACTGGTCCAATTATATTAAAATGAAAGGGTATCAGTACGAATTTAAAGCAAGTACATGTACATGTACAAGACTCTGATTTTGTGAAATCTTGCAAAAAATAAAATAAAAACAGGATTTCCGCAAGTTTCAGTTAGTTAAAAATGAGACTTTGTAAAACTTTTGAAGACTATTGTGATTTAACTTAAAGAGTTGCAGGAATTTTTTTGTCTTTCATTTAAAATGCATCCAAATTATGAAAAACAAAAATATGACAAACTAGTTTTAGGAGCAGGGCAACTGGACTTTTGAGCAGGAAAGGCTGGATGTCTAAATAAATTCCCTCTGAAGGGGCTGTGCATTATAAGACTTTGCTTCAACATAAAAACATCTGAAATGTGAATGTAGACGGTATATTTAAAAACCAGGTGATGGAGGAAACAATGAACGAATATACAGTTACGACATTACATGTGTTTTAAAGAAAAATCTGGACAAAATTGGCAATAATGTTATGACTATGACTAATAAACCCTGCAGGCATTAAACACAGGCAGTATCTCAAGATGTCGCTCAGCCTGTTAGCACTCAGATTGTGTTTGGGATGACTCTCAGCTACCACCACACGAGATTTGGGCCTATTAATCGTAAAACTGACTGAGTTAGAGCCATATTTGTGTTTGTTAAGGCTGATTAGCTGTGACGTGAGACTTGAGTCATGTTGACATCAAAAGTTCCTTGGTTGTAAATGAGCATCCAATGATTAATTTGTGAGAATTTCATTGAAATACGCCCCCTGGTTCACGAGATATTTTACAAACAAAAAGAGAAATGCAGAGGGGCTGATAAACTAAACCCATCTTTCAGTAGCAATAACAACAAAACATGTCCAGAGTGGAATCCTGACGCAAAGTTAGTTCTCACACGAGTTAAATAGAAATTAATTCAGTTTAATTCCATTTATTTTCTGCTTAGACGAGTCAGAGTTTACTGCGTGGCAACTCGGACCAGAAACAGCTGACGAATCATTTTAATTTCTGCCACGTTAAATGTTCCAAAATCTTTTGAAACAGACTGAAATCTATTTCAATGAGCATGAACTTGTCTGTGCAAAAGTAATTTTTCTGAGTTCACCACTTCTGTTCAACTTTCATTATTTGCATCTTCCAAACGCAAACAGAGCGATGGAAATCCACGTACTGTCGGCGCAGGCAGGAGCATGTTTCACACCATTAAGAGATAATAAATGAGCACCATTATAAAGTCGAACACAAAAGGTAGCATAAAGGTAAACTACAAAAGAGCACAGTGAGAAACGTCCTTACATGACCTGCTTTTAGTACAAAAAAAAAAAAAAGAAGAAAAAAAACCTACAGGTTAAACATTAAAAGAAGCACAGTAATAAAAACTGATGTTAAAATCAACAAAAAACTCAAGACTGTGAATCACTGAATAGATTGACAGTGATTTCTTCTTCACTAGTTGAATTTGTCCCTTTGACTTTATGCATTAAAGCTCTTTCTAATCAAAACACTAAAACGTGCCTTAATTAAAAAAAATAAAATAATTAAAAAAAAAAACACTAAAGGCTATGACATAGATAGGGGTGTCAAACTCAGTTACAAAAGAGGGTTAAAATAAAAAAATATATATTTTAACCAAGTCAACGCATTAGCTGAAATCAGGCACCGGACATATTTTCTTGGCCGCAGGTTCCAGACAAGATTTTGACGTTCTCCGTCCTTCTTTCTACATAAAAATCAAGGTTTTTCTGAACAATTTGAACTACAGTATTTTTTTTTTTCGCTTCAAAGTTGGCCAGCTATGATTAGAGTTAAATAATATATGCTAGGTTTTTAGGCAAAGTTAGAAGTGATGAAAATATTTTATGTTTAAGAGGTGGGGTCGGATAAGATGTTAACAAGGGCCATATTTGGCCCCTGGGCCTTCAGTTTGATGTGATTTAAATGGAAACTACACTTTTGTAATCCTGCGTTTTTGTGTGAGTTGCTCAGTTTTAACTCTTTCATTATATACAAGAAGCTGTGACAAAAAGTAACCAAACAACATTATTGTTGCTCTTCTACCTTTTTTGATTAAGTCCATCTTGTTTTCTTCATCAGCACATGGTCTGGATCCATTACTCTCCATGTAGTACTGGAAGAATTCCTGTTGACGACAGCCATGAAGAACCCGTTTCACTGAGTCCATACAACAAAATACTGTATATTGAAAAGAATTATCAGTTTCCCTCGATGTTATCTATCCCAAAAACTATTGCAGTCTAAGACACAAACTGCTCTCTGCAAAAAAAAAAAAATAACTAAGTTCAACGTGAACAGAAGAATAAAGTTTGAAGACGATGAATTCTTACCATCCTGGGCAGAGTGAAGTACGACATTATGGCCAGAAAAATGACAACACAGGCTGTGATGAAGTAACCAAAAGCACTGTCCTGCAGTCTTGATCCAGCTGGGGACAAATAAATAATCAAAATCAATACATCTTGCTACTGAGCGTTTATATTCAAAATAGTCAAGTAACAACAACCTTCTTTACTATATTGCAAATAATAATATATATATTTTTTAAACTTTTGAACACAATTTATTTTTAATTTAATAACTGAACATGCCATAAATGGTCAACCATGCCAATTATACTGGTTTAATTTTATACTTACTCAGCTGTTTTGGTTTGTAAAATCAAACACACCCCTGGTTTGAAGACTTTAATAATTGGGGTTTAACTAACTGACAAGAATTCAAGTTCAATCACTAAAATTTGCTCCAAACAAAAAGATGATTTAACTATTTTAGGAGGCAATTCTACACAGATTAGTGATCCTGTCGCTGTGTGCTAACAAGTCGTTCAACTGCTCAGCATTTTGCAATTAGTCGGTCTGGTTTTGATCCCACAGGCAACACAACGTTCAAGTTTATACTGAAATAAGAAAGCTCTTTGCATCTGTTTTTTTTTTTTTTTTTTAAGTTTACAAATGAACACGATTTGAAGTAGTTCCTCGAACACAATGAATGAAAACTGAGGAACCTGTGAGTTACTGTAGTCCTAGAAAGACAAATGATTTCCAAGAGAAATGTGTCAGTTGTGCTGAAAGTTTTCAGTGCCAACAGATTTACGAGATAAAACTGTTTATTGGCAAAATATCTCATACATAAAATATCTCTCACTGGGTTGATTTTAGAAAATAAAAAAATCAAAATGTTTTCATTGGATGATCAAAACTGATTACATTCCAAGATGAGCACCATAGCTAAACTGGATTTAATCCACTTATATTAATGATGGGTTAACGTAGGGATTAAGATAAGTAAACTACATTATATCCCAAACTATGAGCCACTGCTGAGGCGTTTTCTTTTAATAATTAAAAAGAACATGGTCATTTGCCATCATAATAACAGAAAGTGTTGTGTGTCTGGAAGGTGTAAATATAGTTTTGTCGTTTTGCCCACCACCTGTCTATGTGCTATTTTTACAAGCGAAATGTACATGTGGTTTCAGCATGAGACATACTGGCCAGTGCGCAGATCATGGAGAAAGCAGCGAAGGTGCCAGCCAGACCCTGCCCGCTCATGATGGGGGTGGTGTAGGAGGCGGGGAGGATCCCTGCCAGCCCGAACAGACTGCTCTGAAAAATCGCCCCAAATGCTGAAAAAACAAACAAACAAACAATACATTTGAAAAAAAATAAAAAAATAAAAAATTAAGGAACTTTAAAAAAAAAAACTGGTCACAAAGACACAAAAAAAAAAAAACATATTTTCTCAAATGTACATGAATTTAAATCAAATCTGTACATAGTTATTTATCCACTTTCATTTTTCCTTTCGTTCTCTTATAACCAATATGTTTTTCCATGAACAACAACAAAAAACATATTACACAATGTTTTGGATCCGAGCGCAGAAATTTTATAGAATGTGCCGACAGATATCAAAGTGTTCAGGGTCACCCTGTCAAAACCAAAACATGGCGGGCCAATCCACATGAGAACGCAGGGGTCAGGGCTGACCCGCTGAGAATAAGGAGGGTTAACTCGTACTAAACAGACAGTGAGACTAAAGACTGTGTTGGGAAGCTCAGCACGACATGAAGATTTGTAGTGCATGTCCATTTGGCAGCCCTAGATGTAATACAGTACTTTGCTTTTAGTAGCTAATGACTCAAATAAGTTTCCATTCAGCTCGCTTAAATTTAGGTTGAAACAAAAATGTAATTAAAAAAAGACAGTTAATAAAAACAAGCTCACTTCTTGTTTGAGATGACAACCCCAAAACTCAGGCGTTAGATCATCTTGTTGCTTTATTTTGACGCATGTGTCAAAAAATGTGACCCAGACAACAAATTTCTTCACCTCCAGTTTTTACAGCTGGACATTAAAACCCAGTTTTCAACTTTTTTTTTTTTTAATTGCAACCTTTATATAAAAACAATCTATAGCCATGAACTGAACAAAATACCAAGAAGGACTTTAATGTTATTGTTAGGTATGCACGATATTGTAGTAATATCGGCCGATATTAGCGTTAAAGTTAAATATCGGCCATTCCATCAAAATAACACAGATATAAAATATGCTGTTTTTGTATGACAACCCAGTGACAAGGATGCCTGCAGCGGCAGCACAACGTGATGAAGTCACGCACGTCTACCCGATCTCACAGCGGAGAAGAAAATTCTAAATATCGGCAGTGTGGATTTTTTTTTTCGTTGGTGAGGATGTTGGATACCGAAGATTTTTGGACTACGTTGAGCCTCGCTGCATCATCCCCAGTTGGACATATTTTTCTGATGTAACTGAGTTACAAGCCGTCATTTCCAAAGTCATTGAGAAGCTAATAGCCGATAGCACTTGGATGAGTTTTACCGCAGACATTTGGACGTCGTGTTAGCCCCGTTAGCATGATTAGTCTTACGGCACAATGGATAGACACAAACTTTGAACTGAAAAAGGCTGTCCTTCATGCACAGGAGTGCAGAGGATCCACACTGCAGCTAGGAACCTAGAACAAGCCTCCACAAGTGAGACAGCATCGCAGGTGACTAATGCTAATAAATAACATTTAACACTTTGCATTCATTCATTCAACCTTTAGTTAGGCAGGTTAATCCCATCAAGCCTTGAGGACTCATTTACATGAGGGACCAGGATTTAATTTAATATAAGTTTAATTGCTATGGCAATCATATGGTTGTTACTGAATATGTCACCAGCTCTTCCAGCTGTTGCACAATTTTTGTAGCAAATAAGCCTAAATAAGAGGGCTATGTTCTGAAAGTATATGAAATATCCGTATCAGTATCAGATATCAGCCAAAAATCCCATATCGTGCATCCGTAGTTATTTTAATGTAAATTATTGAATCTTGTAATGTAATGTCTACATGAAGTATGACTTACAGTTGATGCAGACAATTTTGATCATTGTGAGGACAAAGAAGGGCAGAGGCTGCATGTCCACTTTGACAAACACCGCCGTCAGCATGAAAACCAGCAGGATGACGGTCAAGCTGCCCGAGATACGCAGCTTCTGAGGGATCCTAAAACAAACACAGGGAAGTTCAAAGACTCGCTGCTGCAAAGGTTGTAACAGCACGAGCAAAAATGTTGCCACAAAAAAATGAATAAATAAAAATAAGGTCAATTTAAGGTTTTGCATAATAAGGGAAGTGGTTAAACCTTATTCACTTGTTTTGTGATCAAGTTTCTTTATGAGGAAATGTTCATTCAGCGGTAAAGAAACTGAGAAGTCAATCATGACGTGCATGCTTTTGTTTTGAAGAAAGAGGGAGGGTGGAAACAGCAGAAATAAAGACACATCTGGACAAAAAAAAAATGGGGGGGGAACATAAATAGCATTCCTTAGTGTGTTTTCTCACAGTGAGTCTACACCAGACCTGAATGTGATTTTAATTAAAGCAAACATGGACACAAAGGATTCCCTTAAGGGGATTTAGTTACATGTGGCAGAGTCAGAGGGCAAAGGAGGGGAGCAGGCAGACGGAGCAGGAAAACTGTGATGGATTTGTTCAAAAATAAGATTTGCAGTGATTTTTGCTATGGATTCTCCTTCAATAAATCAGTTAATGTCTCTTTTAGAAGCTAAATTTGTTTGACCAATGTTTAATTTTATTTTTTTCACTTTTCAGTGTCAAAGATTTGACCAGTTTTACCCGAAATAATGTGAATTTAAAATCATGCACTTTAATAAAAACAGTCGCAACCCTCTTAGCACACAAACTCACAAATAATAATGAAAGTCTGAACAGATTAAAAGAAATTTGTGCATGTCGCATGATAATAAGGAAAATGTGATAATAGCATAGATTACAATTAGGTTATTAGCTGTGATTAAATGTTCACAAGTATATCCATGTTCCAGCTGGGAGTGGAAGACCATCTGGTTGACAAATTAGTTTTTTGCAAACATGTCTGTAATTATTTGGGATTCTTTACAATATCAATAAATTTTCAACACGATGTACAGCTCTAATCTTGTGTATAGTTTAATATTTGATAACGTACGTTAGAGTTGATAATGCATGGAAAAAAAACTTGATTAAATCAAAGGTTTTTCCTGAACACACAAAATCTCAAAAATACACAAATACATGAGCAGCCTGCTGGAAAAACTAAACACGCTTGTGATTTTTGATTCCTGAAAATATTAAGGAATACCGTACTCTTTATGCTTCACTCTAGTGAAACATTTTCATAAATATGTCCTAATTGTTTATCAGAAGTCCAACTTTAGTTCAAATGTTAAATATTGCTAACACTCATTTCTAATGAAAGCTTAAAAATGTGGCACCCATTGATTCGACTCAATCCATGAAAAAAAAAGAAAAAAAAAAAGAGGATGGACTTCGCCAGGACAAGTTGAATTCAATTAGATTTTCTGTAAGAAAACAGCCAGTTTTTCCTTTATTAGAACTATTTGGACCCAAGACTTTTCTACAATTCCTGCTTCCTGATTGTGGAAAAAAAAAAAAAAAAAAAAACACACAATGCTGCAAAATACAAATCTAACATGTCATGGTGGATATGGGTGAGTACCTCTGATGAATGAAGGAGTTGAGGCAGGTGAAGATGAGCAGAGGCACCATGGCACAGAGCGTCATGACGTTGTTGAACTTTGACTCCAGCACATTGCGAGTTTCTCCCACAGTTGTGTTGAACACTGTGGAGTTCAACGGAGCGTCTTTCAGTCTGTTTGTGAAGTACTAAAGAGGAGCACAGAAGACTAGGTCCATTAGAATAATCCTGTCATTACCAAACAGCAGCCTGAAGTCACAGGTTTGAGAGTCATGTGAAATAAATACAATAAGTGACATTATCAAGCAATCCTTTGGTCATATTATGTTGTTATACAAGAGCTGTACAGTGTATACTGTGTACTTTGTTGAACAAAGGTGACTTTGTTCAACTTTAATTTCTTTAGTTGCAATAGTAATGCTGTTTCTTTATCAAATATGCAGACAATACCTCATGCAAACAGTTTCCAGTAAGGACGTGCCCCATAATTTTGCAAACAATAAAACTTTTATTTGATGTTTTAAGTAGGGGTGCATGATTGCAGTTTTCTGGCCGATTACCGATCTCTAAAATGTCTGACCTGCCGATCCTGATTTTGACCGATACTGATTTTGTTTTACAAGCAACGCTGTCAGATGTTATAAGGTCACAATGCACCTTCAATTTTCAAATCTTATTTTATTGAAAAACATACCCTTGAATAATATCCTGAAAACAAGGGATGCACAATATTGGATTTTTGTCCGATATCCAATATGTTAAAACTTATTTGGCTGATGCCCGATACCAATACCGATATTTTTTCGTAGACCTACTTACAGAGACTACATAGCTTTCTCTGCTATGGAATTAAAATACTACATTATTCTGCATGGTCTTAGTTTGTCCTGCTACCAAATGCAGATGTCAAAAAGGAGGCTGAAAATGATGCAACACTTCAACTTGGATTATTTTTAATGTCAAATTTATTTAATGCCATTTACTCTAACACAATGACAACACTCGAACAGTGCAAATTTGTAAATTTTCACAAATCTAAACTCACCGGCATGTGTTATTTCACAACGTATCTTTGTCAATATTTAAGTTTATTGCTAATATCTGCCGATACCGATACCATGCCGATAATATTGTGCATCCCTACTAAAAAAACAATACAAACATGATGTTTTAACTGGCCACGAGGTAGTGCTCTGAAATATAAATGAAGTTTAGACAATTGTTAAATCTAAAAATAAAAAAAAATTGGTAAAACCGATTTCTCATGCAAGTATCGGCTGATTGCCAATCATCCAAAATTAAGGAAATCGAGGCCGATAAATCAGCCGGCCGATTTATCATGCACCCCTAGTTTTAGGATTGATAAAAAATCTTGAATTTGTAAAATTAAAGCATCCCATCATTAATCCACCTTGCTGGGGAAAATTAAGAATGACACCAGGTAAAGAGATCTTTGTTAAGTTAGATGACTAAATGGAGCCCAGCCTTTCAGTTAACCAACATTTGATTTGGTCTCTTGCTTTATGGATTAAAAGCAATTGCCAACCAACAGCCTGACATTCAGAGGATTATGTCTTTAATCGTACCATTGTTGCTGTCATGAAGAAATTCCATGGTAAGAGAGTTCCCAGGCCCAGGATGAAGAAAATAATCCATACGGCATTGTACCTGTGAAAGCAACGAACAGAAAGTACATCAATCAAGCCATTCATCTTTGAGTCAACAACTTATTTACTGAACCTCGTCCTAGCCTAATTTAGAACATGCAGATGTTAAAACACAAGGGTCATTGCTTGACACAAAGATAACTTCCTGTCTTTTAAAAGAACTTCTCTTACTTGTCCCGGGGTGCGCTGATGGCCGTCATGGTTCTCAGACTGTCACTGGTTTGTGTTTACTGTTTGATGGAAATGGAGCCGATTCTGCAGTGATCACAAAGATGAACATGTAAAAAAATAAATAAATAAAAGAAAAAGATTTAGCAGGACATCACAGAAGCACAGTCATCCATTTCTTTTATAAGCATCTAGTCATTTCAACGAAAGGAAGAATTTGATTTCTTCAAACAGCTGTGTGAAGAAAAGACTGCTTTTTTTACTTTGCACTTTTCTGAGCAAGGATGCATTTTGGAGGAAATACATTTTATGGAAACAAGTGTTAAGACATTTCCACTGTTAATCTACTGCATTTATACACAAACTATCAAACATCTGCTGTAGGTTAATGACTTAACAAGTTGTTATTTTCCAGACAGGGTGAAGATATTGTTTATAAGAATGAGGAGCTTAAACTTGGATCCAGACGTTCAAAACAAGCTGGCACAGGCAGTAAACTCCCACTGCTAAAATGACCCCAACAAAAAGAGGCCCAGGGTTGTTTAGTGTTTATTAAAACAAACAGAAAACCCACACAATTTTTTTGTATTTAAAACACACTGACTTCTTCGTTCCCATCAGCTTCTATAAAACAATCTGACTTCAAAAATGTAATTTTGAATCAAAACAGAAATTAATGCAACAGAAAAATGGACTTAAAAGTATTTTATTCCCACTTCTTGCCAGACTGATCAACTTTGAGCTTTTAAAAAAAATAGATGTGGTAACGTCCACTTTAGCGGGAACTCAAGGCATTTATTGGTCAGACAATCCAGCCACAAGAACTAAAGCTGGTCAAACACACATGCAACAAACAACGTTTTGAAAAAATCTTGCTGCATTGAGGTGAAGCAGCCCTTGTGAATTTTAGAATAAATACTTTATATAAGTGAGAGACGTCATCAAAATACTGTACAAAATTTCTCCTACTTGAGATAAAAAAACACACATTTTAAAACAGAAAACAACTTCACAAAACAAATTACTATGAAAAAAAAAACTTACTTAGAGACGAGTTCAAGGCAGTAAATATACCACTCAGATGCACAAGTACCAGATAAGCTTTGAGGCTTCACTTTATAGCATACAGAGATTTAGTAGGTTGACACCAGCTGCTGTCTATTAGACCTGCCTCTCTTTGCATCTCTGTCCCTCCTTCTGCTCTAGTCTCCCCAACCCCACCCTCCCTATACAACTTTACATTTACAGTCCATGCACATAACATATGTGAATTATTTTGGTCTAAATTCACATTTGAAGCTGAACAATGGAGCTCTAATGAGGATTCTTTATTGCAAACATCCCACCAAATGTGATTCCTCATTGCTATACAGCATCTTCATCTCTGTTCAAGAGTTCATTTTCTCTTCTACTCTTTCACAGGCACATCATGCACCCTGTGATCTTCTGTTTTGTCCTTTTTAAAACACACCATTTAATTTTATCCAAAACACTTTCCCCCCTCTAAGTCTTTTGGAGCAGATGTGTTCAGATGGTTCAGTGGCACCTTTTGCAAACAGAATAATTTCCCTGGAGAGAAATATCTCCTTTGAAAACAAAGCAATTTGGCGTCTCATCAATCTAAACAGCAGGTTAGGTTGTCCCAAAATGAGCTTACAAGAGTTTAAATGTCACAGATAATCAAATGAAAGTGTGTCTGGTTGTCAAAGTCAACTCACATTAAATAGCTACAATATAGACATTTTCCACTTCTGTAAAAAGTTTCCAGTTTTTGTGTCTTGTTCTTGCAGCAGCCATGCAATAGACCTTCAACAGATTCCAATGTTTTCACATTGTTCTGCTGCTCAACAGGTGGTGATGAGTTATGCACAGAAGGTCAAATACAGAGACGACTTGATTGAGGAGTTTCTCTATGAGTCACGTTAAGAGAGCAGCAGATTTGTACCCATATTATGGAAATGCAAATTTAAGTCGTTAAAGGTTGTTCCACAGCAGCCACACTGACAGGATGTGCCTGACTACTGGTATATCTTGTTTGTAGCACTTTTCATACCTAGCTGTTGTGAAGTACTTGGCAAACAATTGGCATTTGAATATGATATGACTTCAGTCTACCTAATCAATGGCATCACTAGTTTGTTAATCTTTTTAAGATGTAAGCATGGCATTTATTCCTTAACTGTTTTTTTTTTTTTACAATGTAACAATTGTAAAATGTTTCCCAGTGAAAAAAATTATCCGTGTCAAAATTAAACTAGACCAATAATTTAAAGTGTCTGCTATAGTTGTGACAATTTACATTCAATGGTTTACTGCTTTGATTGAAAAAAAAAAATAAGAAAAAACATATATAAATCAGAACACAAGTTTTGCTGGGACAGTCCAAAATGATCTACTTAAAAATCGATTTAAGGAGCTAAAACTCACTATTTGCAAGGCAAAGATTATTGTTGCTTACACGTGAAATCACACTGTTATAATTCTGCATATCACTCACAGGGTCCACCACATAATCACCCTTCACAAATCACACATCAGCAACAGAAGACTGCTATGGCAACCAAAAGCTGAGGAACCATCATCTGAGGGACGAGGCAAGAGTTTACCTGGGATATAACAGAGGGGTGTGGAAGTTTCAAAACAAGTCCAGAACAATAAATGAAAACTAAAGTCCTCTTCACACATTGGTTCTGCAACATCTGCCATTTTTATGTCATCCTCAGTATTCAAACATGAACCAATGAAGTTGACCACACAATGATGTGTGTTTAGACACACTGTGAAAGCACTGGAGTGACAACAGCACCACTGGTTGATTTTAGCCCCCTACTTCACACCTACTCACCAACTCTGCTCTGTGACTACCTCTCAATCTTCAGACAGTTATTAACCATCTCCAGATTGTGCTCACAACAAAAACAGTTCCATGGAAGCACTGACCTGAAGGTTTTGTGGTAGCTTCTGATTTTCTCCATCAGATTAAGATAATTTGATCACCAGATGTGAAAGGGACAGTTAAACTTCTATTGCCATTTGTTACACAACTTCTTCTCTAAAGTTCATTCATGAACTGAATGACATTCAGGAGAGACTGGAAAAAGTACACATGATCAAATTTACAGTTTATCTAAATTTCCTTCCCTCTTGCCACTGATTCTTCAAAATTATTACATTTCTAATTTGTTTTCAACATGACAGCATCCTCCACTAAAATCAGTGCCGTACTGAAAAATGTGATGTAATTTATTCACTTATCTCCCTCTTCCAAATTTTTCATAGATTACGCTTAGTACATTAATAATCTAAGAGAAAATGATCATTAGAGGAAACAGCTTCAAACAGACCTTTGCTTTTTTTGTCTATCTTGTAACCCTTCCTGAGGACAATTGTATTGACAATCTTATGGTCTGTTTTAAATGGGCTTCTGGGAAAAAATAAAGTAAAACCCATTTTCTCTGCTTCTGGTTGTCTTGACGAACGTCTAATCTCTCCATTCTGCTCAGTCAGGCCAAAGCTTATCAGGAAGGCTTCACAGACAGTTTAAGACACAGTGGCCATGTTCCTGTTAAAGTATTCCTCTCTAAACCTAATGTGTCATTATCACAAGCCAGCTGGCAAAGGTTTGCTTGGTGCTGAAATGTTTCCCAACACTCACTCACACACAAACACACACACACACTTAGCAGTCTGCAGAGTGGCACACACTTTTGTATGGTTGGTCTTCCTGTCACATTCAAAAGATGACACTCAAATGAACAAATACTGAACATCTGTGACTGTTTTTGTAGTTTTCTACCAAAAATAAACAGAAAAATAATGTGAAAATAAAGTTTAAAGAATGCCTAACACACCTTGGGCAGCTTTATAAAGTTGTAACGGTGCCCAAACTTTAAATTAGGCCGTATGTGCTGTGCACGCCTGCTGCCAAATTATATTCTGTACGCTGCCTGAGCAAAACCGTGCATGCCGAGAAGAGATGTTTACTGTTAAGAGAGGTTCTTGAAGTTAAAGTGAACTTTATTCATCTGATAGCTAATAAAAGAGCTGACACCAGCAGAGAAAGAAATCTCAAGTGGGTTGCAGTTTGTCAAGTCCAAAACTAAACCATGAAATGTCCAAATTTGGAGGAAACTGCTTTAAACGTTTCTTTGGTTGCTCCTTACACCAGGTCCTATAAGGTCGTACATTGGTTTAAATTAAGAACATAGTGTTCATGTTTCTCACTGTACCCTTCTGTCACAGAGTTGTCTTTATTTCTCCACTGATTCATGGAATAGTTTGATGTTGTCATATGATGACGGGGAGGAACGTCCTTCCTGGAGGTAATTTCCTTTTCCTTATGGAAGCTAAACACACAAATTGAGCCATTTCATCTAAACTGGAAAGCATTTCTCATAGGTATTCAGAGAAAATAAAAAGCAATAACATATTACTTTATAGACAATAAAAAAAAGTTTTAGATATATTTAAACAAAAAAAAGTCAAATGTGTAATTTTGTTGGTGTAGTCACAATGAAAGATCTTTTACACGAGACAATCAGAGAAGAAAAAAAAATCACATAAATAGTTGCAACACAAACACCAACATCCTCAACATGAGAGGAGGTGTTGATTTAGGGAATGACACCAAAAAATAAAACGTTAATTCTGTCCTCATTATGTCTAGCTCCTCAACGTCAGACTGGAAAGAAAAAAGGAGAAACATGTGGCTGAAGGTTACCCAACATTAAAAAAAAAGATGCAAACTTCAAAATATTACATAACTAAAAGAAGCTAGAAGGAGTCATTTTTTCCAAGACGTCTGGTCTCTGCTTTGAACATGGAAGAGAAATGAACAAAATTTAATTTAAACTCTGTATTTAGGTGCATCAACTGTCCTACTTTAAAGGCAGACATGAGGGAATTATTATCCAGCATTTCCAATGTTGCTACTCACTGATAATACAGTATTTAAATCATTTTGAAGTAGTGGATCGTTTACACTAGAAGTGACTTTTCTGGGAGATGAAATACAAATTTGTCAATTTAAAGTATGCTATACTGAAAAAAAAAAATCTAGAAACTTCTATTTCTAAAAACACACACAGGCCAATATGACACAACTTGTCCCGTTTTAAAGCTATAGGATATTTTTGGAGGTGCTGTGAGAATTTGTGACACTAAACACACAAATTAAGAATAACACAATATATGTGACACGCACACATCTAAATATTGACATTAAAAATAAATATGGACATTAAAAATAAGTTTTCAAATGAGCACATCTAAACTATGTTTTAGCACAAAATGTCAATGGACCACAACCATATATGGATTTCACCTTAATGTATACAGTATTTAATGCTGGCTGTGTGACAAAGTACACAGTGAATAAAAGTACTCAACCCTTCACTTTATCCACATTTTGTTATGTTTCAGTCTTATTCCAAACTGAAATAAATTCTGTATTTTTCTCAAAATTCAACACACAACACCCCATATTAACAACATAAAAAAAGTTTTGTTGTTCTCATATTTATTAAATGAAAAATAAGGAACAATATGTACATAAGTATTCACAGCCTTTGCCATGAAGCTCATAATTTACCTTAGTTGCATTCTATTTACATGCATCGTCCTTGAGATGTTTCTACAGCTTAATTGGCGTCCACCTGCGGTAAAGTCAGTAGATTGGACATGACTTGGAAAGGCACACACCCGTTTATATAAAGATCCCACAGTTAAGAGACTGTATGTCAGAGCTCAAACCAAGCATGAAGTCAAACGAATTAACGAATTGTCTGTAGACCATAGAGAATATTCTCTCACGGGACAAATCTGGGGAGTTTGGGGGAGCTGATGCAAACAGGAATGAGCCAAACTGCCCAAAGACAGGTGTGCCAAGCTTGTGCCATCATCTTCAACAAGGTTTTAGACTGCAATTTCTGCCAAGGTGCATCAACAAAGTATTCAGCAAAGGCTCTGAATACAGTACTTATGTACATGATGATTTCTTAATTATCAAACATTAAAAAAAGTTTTGTCATACTGTCATTTTGGGGTATTGTATGTAGAATTTTGAGGAAACAAAAAAATTTTTCATTTTTGGAATAAGACTAAAATAAACTGGAAAAAGCTAAGCAAGCATTGTGAAAACTGTCTGGATGTACAATATTGTTGCAAGCATTAGTATAGTTTATATTTTATATAAGGGTGATGCAACTTTTGGACAGACAATTCCTACCCCACTCCACACCCCTGTTTCCAACGACTATCCGATTTCACTTGAAAATACATTTGTATCCCATGCAGGCAAAATTAGTCAGAATGTGCACAGGCCAAATTGCAAAATAAGTAAAACTATTGATTTTTGATGGAATAAAGATTAGTGTAAAAATGAGTTTATAACAACATCATAGTGAACCCAGTTACTACAATAATCTTCCTTCCTTTAAATCAAAGTTTTCGAAAAGGTATGTTTTCAGAAATGATCCTTTGTTTTATAATTTCCTTTGAAATTTACCATTTATCTCTGCCAGCTCCTGTTGCACCAGGACATCCGCTCACATATTGTTTGATGTCAAAATGAAGCTTAGTCATTTTGAAGACAAGACTAGAATTTCCGATGACATAGTTTTTGACCAATAAAAACTAATTTCAAACTGGTGCTCTCGTAAACAAAACCAGCGCTTGCCAGGTGATAAATTGCCCAACTCAAACAAACTACATATCACTGAAAAGATTTTGAGATGTAGATTTTGAAAATAGCTCCGTTTTGATCACTTCCTTATTGTGATTCATTTTACCAGCCGAGGTCACATTTTATTTGGACTCTGTGATCTCAAACATGGGTCTAATTTAAAAAAATAAAGTTTCATAAAGTTATTCACTTCCTGCTGACTACTCAGTGTTGTTATGTCAACTGTGTGACTGTGTTCCTATCTAGATTGTGCCAATATGTATATTTCTCATGTGACGTAACATCCCGGCACTTTGTCGCAAACCACAACTTTAGTAGGCACGCAATAGCTCCAGTCACACTTGAGTAAGTTTAACCATCAAGGAGTTTTTTTTTTGTTTGTTTGTTTGTTTGTTTTGTTACGTACATTGCAATAGTTGTTTAATGTTGGGCTAGAAGATGTTCCTGGGTAGACAGTTTGGCAATGCACAGTTTTCACTTCATCCCAAAACTCGGGAAATGCAAAGGACCTCAAATAGAGGATCTGAGTGCAGAACGTTGTTAAGTCTGGCTTGAAATATCAAGTGAAAGGATCAGCTCTGATTACTTTTATCCAGTAAACAAAAAAATTATATTAATCACTTTGTTAAACAATGTCAGAATATAACTGTAGGTGTACTGGAATTACTCTGTTCATGATTTAAAATATCACTGCTGTCCACTGAGCATGCATCAGGACAGCTCTACTGGAGTTAGCTATGCTATGTGTTAAACCTCCACACTGTAAATACTCACTCTGCCCACATAGATACATTCCTATGTTGTAATTTTGAGCATATGTGGCACTGGCACGCCTCAAAATGTCCTAGTCGTTAGTTTTATTGGCATCACGATGGCTTGGTGGTTAGCATTGTCACCTCACGGCAAGAATCTTCTGGGTTCTACCAACGAGTTGGGCATGGGGTCATTCCAGAGGTTACATGTTAATACAGTATTTCAATTTATTTATTTAAAACTTTATTTAACCAGCTCTCAGTTTGGACATCCTTCATAAAGCCGTTAGAACATTGATTGCTTGCATCCAGGGATTTCAAGCTGTGAAGCTCCTCTAGCGTGTTCATTAAAAAGAAAAAGAAAAAATCAACGGTGTCATAAGAGATCGGAGGGAACGCCTGACGTTCTTTCTCTGTCCTGTATGAGTCAATCCCGAAAGCAACGATTTTCTGAATAAATCTTTCTCTTGCACATTGGTCAGGAGTCTCAATCCACTTTGTTTTTGTTTGTAATGAGGATGTAATCAAGGCAGAGCAAATACGATCCGGAAACAAAAGCACAAAGACAGGAAGTAGTCTTTCACAAGACGTCCAGATGCATGCTCAGTGATCAAGGTAGATAAATCTAATAAGGTTGAGTCAGGTCCTCTGGCACTTCATCTTTTATCTGAAAGACCTCTTCAGTCTGAGAAGCTGCAACAAACAGTCTTATTTATATCACCTTCTCATATTGGATCAACCAATTCGCTAGTGACAACCAAAACTAGTAGTTCACATGCAAAAGGAGGACCATCAGCTGATCAACGTAAAGTAAGGATGTGGTGCCCATGCTGCGGCTGTCAAATCAGCTGTCCCGCTGAAAAACAAAGCCACAACTCTTCTCCTTGCTTCAGTGTCAGCACAGTCACAAATAGCACAGACACACGTGCAGCAGGGAGCCGAACCAGGAACACACCACCATTCAGTCAGAAAGAGAGAGAGCTCATCATGTAGATTTTTTCACAAAAATCCTACAAAATACACTTAACGCAATCATTCAACCACGATAAGAGTGTAACATTTAAAATATTATACAATTTCTTTCACTATAAGAGCAGTTAAAAACATGTAGATAACTGTAAATAACGACAGAGCTGACATCCAACCTATACAAGACTAAAAATTAAGTCTTGGTCAATGTAAGCTCGTGTTTGCAGACATCAGTGACAGCTGATAAAGCTTTAAAAAGACTCCTGTCTTATCTTTGCTCTGTGATGTAGAAGCCAGAAGAAGACCCACGTGTTACCCCTCAAACTACTGCCATGTGCCCCATGATTTATCACAAGGACCTGGTTTACAGCCTTGGGCAAAATATGGGACTACCCTATTACAAACAGAAAATCCTGTCAAAACCTGCTTTAATAATAATTTAATAATGTATATTGATTGGTACACGAAGCACCCAGTGTCCAGGACTTAATGTTTTTTAACCCCCAGCACCCTGATCTGACGGGATACAAAATGTGGTAAAACACCCAACCGGTTGAGACGCTTAATAAGAGGAACACCGGCCGGGGTTCAAGAAGTTGGCGGCAAACGTCAACAAAGAAAGAGAGGAAAGATTAGTGTGGTACCTGGCAAGAAACAGAACCACGAGCACTGTATTGTATATGTCTACAAACGAGTGGTGAAAAAAATCTAACAAGGCAGAACAGCATCCGAAACAAATACCAACCAGTTCGCTGTTTTTTTTTTTTAATCAACAAAAAACTCAGCTCCCAGTTATTATATCGCACCAATGGGAAGTTCTTTAAACTGCATACAAAGTCCAACAGCCCCTCTTCGTTCGTGATAATTAAAACCCGAAGAACTGACGAAAAAGTGCGTAAATGAACGGTAGTGAAACATCTTACCTCCTGAAACTCTGTGTTGCCTCTGTCTCTTGTTTAGGATGCGGCGGCGCTCTTATACGATCGCGTGCTGAATTAAAAACGTTCAAGTGCCGATCGGAAATGTAAGACTCTCGTCCCACACGCTGCTTTGGGGGCAGTGTTTTTAAATAACGCAACTAGAAGAAAATACATTTCATAAACATATAATAAGTATAACCAAACAGTGGAAATAAGTGTGAAAAAATACTGTAGCCATTAATTTTTCTACTGCAACATTCAGGAACTTTCTATATAATGTAATATTTTCTGAGTATCCTTGAACTCATCATCAGCTCCTGTAGGTGGGGACTGGAGATGCAGCTGCACTCTTATGCTAATTATTATCGTGTGTGCGCGCGCGCGTGGGGGGTGTCAACAAAAACCTACAGATGAAATAGAAGATACAAATTTTAATGTAACAGACTAAATGGATAAGTTTGCAGCCTTGCTCGATAACAACTTTCTAAATCACGGTCTGGGATGGTTTCTCAACTCCCTTGCAAGCAGTATCACATGTGCTAAAGTCTTATTAGTTACTTTTCCTCCAAATTACAGTCTGACTCATCCCATCTGATTTTAATTTAAATTGGGTGTGGAAGCAGTGGTGCATTTTGTCCCATTGTTTTTCTAACAAACAAAGGATGATCCAAGTAACCAGACTTGCCATGAGTTTACTAAAACAAGTCTCCAAAACTTCTCGTCTGATGTTTTACACTTGGATCCATACATTAACATTCATTCACACTCCCTATGCATGATTTTATCTTCAAGTATTTTATGCTAAAATGTCTGTAAAACAAAGAAAACAAACTAAAAAGCAGCACAATAGTTTCATAGGAAAGAGGCTCAAGGTTCTTTTGAAAGGATTCTCCTTGGATACAATTATCTGACACTTGTGAAACATGCAATCATCCACACCTCTTACACTGTATTTCATTATGGAGATTTTTGGCATTCTTTAAAACAACAAATATTTATACAGTGACGTAAAAGCACCAGTATTAAAGGACACCTCTTTCACATGACATATTTGTCTATTGATGTGTGGAATTCTAAACGATTGAGGAAAACAATCTGGAAAACTGTGGAATAAATTAATTACATATTTATTGTATTTTCTAATGTGTTACAAATATCTGTATATTAAAAAAAAGATAAGTGTCAATGTTTTTACCCAGAAAGTTTGTCCATTTAAGCAATTTTTTTCATCCAGGAAAACATTTTGTTTGTTTTTTTATTTGGGTTGGTGAGTCAAAGATGAGTGTTTTCAGACTTTGTAGTAAAAAATATTGTGTGTGTGAAAAGCTTAAGACGAGTGAATTATCTGATCTTATTCACTTGTTACATTGTTCAAAACAAACTCCTGTAAATCATGACGGTCAAGGCTGGACAACTGGAGACCAGTTGGAACAAAATAATCTAGTAGAAGATAAGATAGTCTGAGAGGACGTACATTTGTGTGAAATAAAATGCATTGTCAGTACAATATACATCAATAATATACATTCTTTGTTTAGTTATATATAACTCCAAACAAAAAAAAAATACTTTACAGAGAAAAAAAAAAGAGCAATCAGTTGATGTTATTGTGCAAGACACAGTTTGTCTCTTTCTTTCACATAAGAGCATGTTTTCTTTGGTAACTCCAAAATGTCACACAGTTATCACACCCAAAAAGGTTGGGACGATGTGTAAAATGCAAATATAAATGGACTGTCTCTCATGTTTTATTCACAACAGAACACAGCAAGCATAATCAAATGTTTAAACTAAGAAATCAAACCTTTACATTTATCATGTTATTATTTTTTTTTTAAGTTGGGACAGTTGCGACAAAAGGCTATAAAAAATAGACTCAGAATCAGCTAGATTAGAACTTTGCAACTAGCTCATTGGGAAAAGATCAATAAGAGGACAGAGTATAAAAAGAGCATTTTAGAGTGGTTGAATCTGTCAGAAGTAAAGATGGGCAGAGGTTTACCAGTCTGAGAAAAACTGAGTCTACAAATATTGGAACATTTTAAGAGTAATGTTCTTCAATGCAAAATTTGGAGACTTTGAATATCCTATCACCTATACAGTTTATAATATCATCAAAACCACAATATACTCTGTGAAGAGAGACCATCTGGCCGACTATCAGCCACTGTTCAAAAGCCTGCCTCTCTGATGGTATGGGGGTGCATTTGTCTCTATAAGGAGCTCACACATCTGGAAAGGCATCATCAATGCAGAAAAGTAAATATAAGTTTTAGAAGAACATCAATGGTATGTACATTGTGAACTGGTTTATGAGATTTGAAAGTCACTGCATTCGGTTTTTATTTAAATTTCACACTAAGACCCTTTTGGAATTGGGGTTTAGTTTCATCCAGTCCTGACCTTGTCTGAACCAAAGTGCAGAGGTGTTATGCTTGATTGTGAATCTGGACACTCTGAGTTGGTGTCTGCTGTTTACTCATACAGTTGTGGTAGGTCCACAGTCATCCACACCCCGTCTCCTCTCTGTCTAAAAACAGTCTGCTGTGGTCGGTTTTGTACAGAAACCATCTGTGACAAGCTTGAGGAGTCTGGCTGTTTTTCCCTCCAACTCCAAAACCCCAAACAGGAGGAGTCCAGCGCTGCAGAACTGAGAGACTTCTGTCTCATGTGAAAACACTAAATTACACCTAATTTCCAAAAGTTGGCTGTTTAACTACTTTTTTTTTTTTACAGAGGTGAAAACGTCTGCCTGTGTTTCTCTGACCCTTGTATATTCTTGTATGGCCAAAAGGGAAAGTCAGAAAGGAGTCAGGCAGAGTAGCAGAGCAAAACTTTGACTGGGTTTTTCCACACAAAGGATCAGAGCAAGAGATGAACAAGGAAGTAATAAAAAAAAAAAAAAAAGAGAGTAGGCAGTAAAAAATAAAAAAATAAAACCAGACAAATTTTATCAGTGAAAACATGAATTAGTTATTTGAATTTGAATGCATATTAAAATTAAAAAAAAGCTCCTGTATAATCTAAAAAGAATATGAATTACATATCACTTCTACAAAATATCTGTTTTTTTCCAGTCGACAAATTTGTAATTACCTCCATTTCATAGAGAAAAGCTTTTTTATACTGGTCAAACATCTGCGCATATAAAAACTATTTCTATTTAAAAATACAGGTTTGCAGAATACAGAATATAAACTCTACAGGTGTAAATTTAAACTTAAACTGCAAAAATGCAGTGTGAATTGCTGAAAAACTTGCTGAAAACAACTGAAATTGGCAACAAAAAAAAAACATGATGAACTGTAGCTGAAATGAAATAACAGGCCTTAATTAGGAGAAGTATAAAGAACAACCTTTTGCTGAATTAGGGCCTATGTATAAATTAGCAGAAATTAGCACAAAAATTTGGAAATTAGCTTTAAAAAAGCTGAAGGGGGTGGGGGAACTGAAAATTAAATGAAAAGGCAGAAAGAAATTTAAGCTATAAGGAAGTGGAAAGAGCTGAAATTAGCTAAAAAATAAAATAAAATAAATAAAGGCGACATTACCTGAAAAGGTCAAAACTAGCATAAAATAGTTAGTAGCTAAAATAGCAGAAAAAGCTGAAACTAGCAGAAAAAGTGAACAACACATAACAAGCTGAAGTTAATTAGACTCATGAAAAACTAGAAAACAGCTAAATTTAGCTTAAAATGCAGCTGAAAATGTATAGAACAAACTTAAATTAGCAGAAGAAAGTAGAACAAGCACAATGCACTCCCAATTAGTTTTAAAAAAGCAAAATTAACACAAAAAGTGGATCTGAAAAAAAGCTGAAATTTGGGGGGGGGGGGGGGGGGGCCCAC
>JARVLU010000001.1:42421570-42433962 GCA_031762415.1 Simpsonichthys santanae | reverse complement strand
AGAAGCCGAAATTCCAGAAGGAAGTGGAGAGAGCAAATTTTTGCTGAATTAGACAAAAAAAAAGTTTAAATAAGTGCAAAAATGCTGAATTAGCTGAAAAAGCTAAAATTAGCAGAAAACTAGCTGAAACTTGCAGAAATAAGATGAAAGGAGCAAAACCAGCTGAAATTAGCAGAAAGAAGTTAAAAGACGCACAACAATGTTGTAGGTAGCAGAAAGACTGAAAGGAGCACAAAATAGAAAAAAAAAAAAAAACAGCAGAAATTAGTTGAAAATAGCTGGAAAAAAAAAAAAAAAACGTAAATTTGCACAAGGAAGCTGAAAGAAGCTGAACCAGAACAAAACATGAACGGAGCAGCAAAAGGTTGTAAACACATCTAAAGATTTGAAGGATGTAAAATGAGCTCAATTAATTTTCTGAGGAGAAAAAAATGTGGCAGAAAAAGCCAAATATTTCAAAAAGCTAAACTGATACCAACAGTCATAGCACCCTTCTCCTGAATGAGCTGAACATTTTGATATATGATTTGTTGAAATGGCACTAATATTATGGAATGAGAAAGATGCCGAAAAATGTACGGAAGATAAAAATGTATGGAAGAAAAATGGATCACAATAGTGTGAATGCTTTATAAACATTCACATAGTGAAAACCGTCTGAACTACACCTCAAAGAAGAAACGTGGTTGAGCTTTTTCCCCAAACAAATTTCTTCAATAAGTCACCTGCAAAACAGTTCATCTGTATATGATGAGATAAGTCTATGTATACATACAGAAAGACAAACAGGTAGCCAAAGCTTTTTGATAGTAGGCCTCTTTTTTTTTCAACTTTACCAGGAAGAACCCAAAAACAATCATTCTGCTGCATATTTACTCATAAGCTATTGTCAGGTGAACTCCTTAACTCCTTCGCTTCCTGCTGACCGACAAACTTACCCCGTCATGCAATTTTTAGAGCGCAAGATGAACAAATAAACTTCATACATGTCTAATTTGAGAATATCCTGTGGAGTTTGTGCCGTTCAAGGAGAGGAAGAGGGCATGACATGAAAGGGTTGGAAGTGGCTCTCAGTACAGAGATGTAAAGAGGCCCACAATTAAAAAGGAATTCCATTGGAGCGCCTCTTCAACCCTGAAATAACTCAGGAGAGTTACCAGAAAGAATGAAGTAAATCCTGGATGGGATTAAGAATTTAGAGCTTTCTTTGTGGGATTAAAGTTCAAACTAAAGCAGACAAAAAAAAAAAAAAAAAAAGCCAGAGCTAACTGGCTCCTTGCTTTAACCAGGTGTTCAAGGTGTGATGGTCTGTAGGCAACAGACACTTTAATATTAAAGACTTGAATGAAAATCTCCCTCTTCTACAAATTTAAGTTCATCTGATTATAAGTCGTTTCATTCAGACCGCGCCAATGATTCACGCAATTTCATGCAACATTGCAACATGTTAGCGCTTGCAGTATGTTTAAGGATGACTCTCAGCTACTACCACAGCAAACCCTCATGCTGTAAATTTGTCTAAGTTATATATACAGTACTGTATTTGTTTTTGTGTGTGTGTGTGTTTGCTGACTAGAATTGGTACTGGTCTTAATTCAGCATCAAATCTTTGTTCACATTCTTTTGTGAAACCACCCCAAATCTTAAAAAAGTAAATTAAATTAAAATAAAAAACATATCATGAACCCTCCTACTGCTCGTCCGTCATTTTAACCCAATGGCAGCAGGAGGGTTCTTAATGTCCTCCAACAGATACAGTCCTCTTTTGTCAGTAACTTGTTCTTTATTTTAACTCACACTTTGGGCGAGGGTTGATCTAAAAACTGAAATGTTGGGGGAAAAAAACAGATCTCAGGATTAGCAGTCAGCAAATGAACTGAAATGTTTATTACTGCACTTCTTCAATCTTCACCTTGACTGTTACATAAAGTCAAGTGATATCTTCTGACCTGTGAATAAACTGTTGATGTGTTTTTGGCAAAAACAAGCAAGTGTTATAATTCACAAATTGAAACAGGCTTTCCAAAAAAAAAACAAAAAAAAAGATCCATAAAAACGTATCTTGGCAGATTCTTGATTCTCATCCTCCGGAGGCTCGTAAAATTTAGGAATTATTTATTGTTTGTTAAGTTCTGAATCTGAAAGGGAGGATTGTATCATTCTACATCCATGTGCTGCTTTTTTATTATATATTTCAACATGATGGTGTTGTCCAAATCACAAGACTGAATCCAGTTCTCTGGAGTCAGATGTTCCAGCGCCTTGAGCCAACGAACACGATGTCGACACAAAATCATGAAATGAAAGATGGAAAACAGGACTAAAATCTGTGATTGCCAGATATACTGAGTGCCAGAAAAATCTATTTATTTTTGTTATGGATTATAACTCAAGATAGAAAAAGCCCATTTTCACAATAAGACATCTGCACTCTTTCTTGGTGTGTCATGCAAACTCCAGCTGTAGAGGAACAGGAGCATCATAAACTAATGGAGGGAATGTTAGGAGTCAATTGTCACTCCTTTTATTCCCATTCCCATTCATTCCCAAAAAAAATAAAGCTATGAAATGGCATTTCCTGCTAAAATGTGATGTGAAGGTTTATTGCTGAAGAAATTGCTGAAAAACAGCTGGAATTTGTGAAAAGAAAACATGCTGAAATAGCTGAAATTGAAGAACAAGCTCAGGAGAAAAAGAAAAAAGATACATTTGCTGAATTAGATTTAAATAAGCAGAAATAAGCAAACAGTTTAATAGGTTAAAAAAGTGGAAATTAGCTAAACAAAACAGATGAAAGGTAGCTACAAAAGCAAAACGAAGTTGTAATTGCTAGAAGGAAGTAGAGAGAGCACATTTTTGCTGATTTAGGCAGAAAAAGTTTAAATAAGTGCAAAAAATGTGGAATTAGCTGAAAAAAGATAAAATTAACATAAAACAGCTAAATAGTAGCTGGAATAGCAGAAAAAGCTGAAACTTACAGAAAGGAGCAGAAAGGAGCATAACAAGCTGAAATTAGCAGAAGGAAGTTAGAAGAAGTACAAAAATGTTGCAGTTGGCAGAAATAACCTGAAAGGAGCACAAACAGCTGAAAGTAGCTGAAAAAGTTTAAATTTGTACAAGGAAGCCGAAAGAAGCTGAACCAGAATAAAATGTGAAAGGAGCAGTAAAAGTTTGCAGAGCTAAAGATCTGAAGGATGTAAAATGAGCTCAATGACTCTCAGCTACACACACACACCAAACTTCAGCTCACTAAGACCAAGTTAGTCATTTTTATGTTTGCTAAAGTTAATCTGATGTGATGGCCATCTTGAATCAGGCTGACCTCAAAAGTTAATCAAAGATGTACATTGAACGATTACGTTCTTAGAGTTTTGTTTAAAACTTTTCACTGATTCACAAGATATTGTGTTAATACAAGTCAAATGAGCACACACAAAGCAAAAACATTATTTTTGGTTTCAGTAACTGACAGTAAATTAAACAGCCTCCTTTATCCTGACAAGTGAACGAAACGTTCATAGATGGTAAAACGAAAGTAATAACTGGAAGATAAATATTCTTATTGTTTGTTCTTTTACCACTCATTACCTTCCCTGTATTGCTAAAGTTGATGTTATGGCAAGTTAGACAAGGCAAAATGCCATTAAGGATAATCAAGTTGTTGTTTTTTTTTTTTCTGGTACAAATTTGTAATTTAAATAAAAAAGGCAAACATTGAACACTGACTACACGTATATGGTAATGTAGCAAAGAGCTGTCTAAAAGTAGCAAAAGGCTAGCACACAGTTAGCAAAAGCCTTGCTAAAAGTTAGAAAACAGTAACTAAGAGCAGCAAAAGGCTAAAAATATCAAAAGGCTAGCTAGATGATAAAAGTAGCAAAAGGCTAGCACACAGTTAGCAAAAGCCTTGCTAAAAGTTAGAAAACAGTAACTAAGAGCAGTCTAGCTAGATGATAAACGTAGCAAAAGGCTCGCTAAAAGTAGTAGAATAGTAGCTAAAAGCTCAAAGTAGCCTATGTTAAAAATAAAGTTTAAATAAAAAAAATACTTCCATTATTACAGATACAAAATCTAAAAGTCATAGCATACATCCCCTGAATAAACTATATGTCCAAAATAAAACAATTTATGCAGAGCTGCTTGCAAAATGTACCAAAAAACAGGAAAACAACAGACTGAACACTGAATAGGCATTCACACAATAAACAGCTAAATGGAAAAAAGTTGGTTTTAAAAAAATTTAAATCGGATGTTTTAAGTTGACCTATGTTGAAAAGCGACATTGAAGGCCAACTGAGCGATGCAATGTGGCAGCCGGGGGTCCTGCCCGTGTGTTTGTAAGTGATAAGGGGGCCAAGTTGTAGAGCTGTTTATCATGTTGGCAGCTAGTGCGGCGCTCAGGGTTTCATGTGCGTCAGATGATCATTTCACTGTACACATGTGCTACATTCAGCTACAGTACTTTGTGTGCGTTAGCTTGCTGTAGCCAAATGTCTTCTGTGCAAAACATCACCCTCATCTATGCTTTTAATCTTATCAGAGACTGACAGTAGTGTTGCCCATGTGCCAATGAAAATAACCAAAGGTAATTAGTGCACTGAGAATTTGTAGAAATGTTACTGGTGTGCACGACAATCCATTACACAGTTGTTCTTTCTTGCTGCACAAGTTTTGTTTTTCCTCCTCCTACTTATTAAACCATGATTATTTTCAAAGGTTTAAACGCCACAGCTCTTTGCAAAATTTTGAAATTCCAATTTTCTCCCAAGTATGCAGACTTTGCTGTTGTCTTTCAAAGAGGTCCTGATCAATTGTTCATGCAGCTTACATCTGCTAGTAGCTAAACCTTGTGGCAGCGTGACTCTCATATGATTTTGTCGATATAATCACCAGCATGTCCACCCTGCAGACTGCACTCTGAAGGGCAACAAATAGATTAAAGAAGGGCTCAGTTCTACATTCTGACTAATTGCATATGCTTTGTGTTACTGTTAATCATTGTTTGCACCAGATATAAAAGTTAATGTTCCATGAATGGAACATTAAAGTTTAAAAAATATACCCGGAATTATTCTTTAATGTTATGCTAAAGAAATTGACAATATTTTTAGTTGTATTTCCTATAAAACTCATGTTTAAAACTTAGTATGATGAAGTTAATTGACACTATGCAAAAGGTTGTGATCAGCAGAGGGAGAAAAAGCCAGATGAGTAATATTACATTAAATGGGAAACATCTGTAAATGCATAATTTGATGTTTGTGTTTTAGCCAAACCTAAATGATTTAAAGTATTTTTTTTAAAGTGTTTTAAAATGTTGATGTGCAGAGCAACCCCAAGCATTTTCAGTGAAATTACTGTCGGTCTATGTTTCAGTGTGATTTGACTTTTGTAAAATATAAACATCTGTTTTCAGTTATCTCTCTGAGTTTTCACTCTAAAAGATGGAAAAAATTAACTTTCACATGAAAGGGGCTTTCATTAGGGTTAAATTTATCAGTCTTAATGTACAAACATTATGAAGTTGCTTAATTTTAATGGTAAATTTGTGATATTTAAGAGTTGCTAACTCAAGTTTTTATGAATATTTGTTGATGAAAGTCAAACAGATCCCATTTCACCTCCTCCAAACTCAATAAACTCATGATTTATTCAAGATCTAAAAGCAAACTTTAGATTATTTACTTATGAAAGCACTCACATTCCAATAAACTAAACTGACCTAAAGCAAAGTTATTTTGCAGACACAATCGGTCATTTATTTATTTTGGTCAACGCGCTGCCTTTTTTTTTTTTTTCAGGGAGTTTGCAACACAGATCGTGCTGCAAACAAACTAAACATCTAGACCACACAAATATGAGCAAAGGTGCATAAACTTCATGCAACATTTGATGAAACATGACAGAAAAAGACTGAGAAGTCTGTGTGCTCCTTGTTTGGTGGTATCGATTTTAAAGACAAACCTTTGAAGGACATCTCGAGTACTTTTACCTGAAGATAAACCAGCAGGTGTGACCTTAAGAAGAATCTGCTCCTGATGATTTGTTTGTATCAAAGACCTTAAGTGCCAGCGGGCATCTGGTTGTGAATACAACAACGCTTTCATGGACCTTCATCACCTGGTTTCTCCTCACTGCATCATGTTACCCTGCTGCATGCGCACTTTATGCTGTGTACTTTATAGCCCTCGGCTGCCGTTCAGACTGGAGCTTCTAATTATAGTCGTCTAACTGACCGGGACACAAAGTGCTGGTGGGAGATCAGGTGTTTGAACATGCCGCATGACGAGACAATGCAACTGGGTCAAAGACGGGCTGAAGGTGAAAACAAAGATTCTGATTCATCATCCAATCCATTCTTTTGGTACCCAAAAAATAAATAAATAAAACCTAACTAAGTGTTGCCTGGTAATGTTGACTCAGTTCAAACATCCCTATAAGAGCACAGATGTTTTGAAATTGAAGGCGTAACCACATTAATTGACTTCTGATGTTGGATGACTAAATTAAATGTTGTTTTTTCTTCCCTAAAACGAGGGAGGTTGACTCTTTGAATGTCAATAAGGAAGACTAAAGGACATCTATTGCCCACAAGCTGTCAGATTACTAAACCCTCGATAAAGAACCTCGAACAACTGGCAATAACGTTGCACCAAGCCACATCTGTGACAACTAAAATGACTAATATTAGCTTGACAGCTGATATGTTTATTGTTTATTGCTACTGCACAATGTGGCTGCATCATGTATGATACAGTATCTATGTATTTACTACCATCATAATTCAATCTCAATGTCACTCACCTGTGCAATAACCTGTCACAACCTGTGTAGTTTATGTTAATTATGTGCAATAAATATATCATGTACATATAAGATTATATTACTGCCTGTGAAATACTTATTCTTACAAATTCATCCTGCTTACACAGTTATACTCTATCATGTTTAATATTTTCTCTTTAGGACCTTGTAAATACTATACTGTAATTACTTTTTCACTGTTTGGTACTTTTTGTACCCTTATTGCATGCTTAGGTATTTATTGTGTGTTTGTTCTTTGTTTTTAGTGAGTCAAATCAGTTCTTCTCATCCTGAGCATTTCGTTAACCCTGTGTTAACCTCGCATATGACAAATAAACATAACTTGAACTTGAAGTCTATTGAGCAAAGGTGACACAAGAAGTGTACTTTAACCAAAAAAAAAAAAACATCTGATGGGAAATCATAGATTTCAATGCAAATTAAAGTAACAAATGAGCCCAAGTTGCGTCAGAAAAGGCATCAGGAAATCACAAGTTTGCTAGCTGTGGCGACCCCTGCAGAAGGGAGCAGCCTAAAAAAAAACAAAATAAAAAGTTTGATCTAATGGAGATGTCTGTCAGCACAATCTATAGAGGTGCAGAAATCTGTGCAGCACCATTAAGGCCAGTTTAGTGTAGATAAAGAAAAACAGCATAGCAATCATATTTGGTAGCTGTCATTGTGGCTTATTCTTATTTAAATACAAGGAAATACTACTGATTTTTCATAGTTCATTTTTCTTAAAGATAAAATCACCCGATTTGTGGAAACTTTGACATCTTAATGCCTTTATAAAAGAAAGAACATGTCAGAAAATAACCAATATGGTCCAAAAGGTGTGCCATCCATACAACTAGAATACCTAATCATCCGTTTCTTCATGTTACGGTAACTATTTGTTTAAAGATTCTGCAGATGACCGCGTTAAAAAAATAATTTGCTTTATTTTTGGGTTTATTAATAAAACATAAAACAAGAATAACCAAGATCCCGATGTCAAAATTTTTCTTTGATACGCACTTACAATATAATATAAAAATGTGGAAAAACTACTGGAGTAAATGCTCAAACACCATGATCTTATTTGAATCAGTCGTGTTTGAGCAGAACATATAAAACCTGCAGAACAGCGAGTCCAAAGGATAAGAAACAGTAGTTAAACTGTGAAAAGAACAATTTATTCCCAGTGAGAACAACAGCTTTGTCAAAGCACCAGGACCAAGTTCAATCATCACACTCCATCAGCACTCACACCAAGGAGAAAGCAATGGTGACTTGACAACATGCTGAGAAATGTTTACATAGAGCAGTGGTGCTGTGGGATCTATTCTTGGAGCACTTTCATGTTTTATCTGCTGCAGGGGTGAGGGGTGTTTGTGCAGAAGAGCCACATTCTCACAGGACCACCTGCTGTGATGCCTTAACCCAAACTGTGATCAAGTCTCAATCGCTCTGCTCAAGGAACTTCAGAGTCCAGAAGTCCTCGTTCCAACTTCCTGTGCAGCTATCACAACATGGACGCAGGAGGACCATCAGAGCAGCCTCGTGCATTCATACATCCAGCTTCCAGACGATGCCTGAGGAGAATGTTTGGTGCCATCAAGTTGAGCACGTGGTGAAACTCATGCACATGAGCAAACGATAATGTGTGTGCACAACTTGCGTCACATACAGGCTCAACTATAATCATTTGCTCTCTCATGGCAGGCTGTCAGATAGTTGTCAGTAGTTGTTAAACTACCAGTCATAGAGCCCAGAATATAGAGGAAGAGGCAAAAGTCTTCATCCAGGCTCGGCTAATGGCTAATAAACAAGGCTAATTTTTTTTCTTTTTTCAAGCTTCTAAAACAACTTGATCTCAAAAATGACATCGTGTGAAAGAATGCCACATTAGCTAATATTAAACTTCCACACCTTTGCATAACATATTTTGCTTGACACTGTTTTTGCAACCAAACACTGTCTGTGTCTCTACACACGTGTAAATGGGCGGAGCATAGGTAGACCAGTTCGCTGGGAGTTGAGTACACCTTTAGGTGGCGATGTGCTGATGAAGCAGACTGATAGAGTACATGTGTGTGAATGAGATGGAGGTTGGTGGAACAGCGAGGCTACAAGGAGCAGAGGTCACAAAGGTGCAGGACTTCAAGTACTTGCTTTACAGCAATCCTTCCTTCTATCTTATCTTCGAATGGTGTTCCTATTGAGTTTGTAGATTCTTACAAATATTTGGGAATCTTGGTCGATGCACACCTCTCTTTTAAGCTGCATGTCGAAAACTTGATAAACCTAAATTAAAGTTTTTTTTTTGTTTTTTATTTTTTTTTATTTTTCAGAAATAGATTTTGCTCAACTGTGAATACTAGAAAACATCTCGTAGCTGCTACTTTCCTACTGGCCTTTATGGTGGCATTATTTACACAAATGCTCCTGCAAGCACCTTGCAGATGTTGATGCTGTCTATCACGACATGCTAAGACTCATAACTGGCTGTAACTACCATACCCATCACTGCACCCTGTGTTCATTGGCCAACTGGTCATCAACTTCACGCAGACCCTCACACTGGTACATTTTCATCTTTAAGTCACTCCTTGGTCTTTTGCCTTCATACATCTCCTCCAACATGTCACGTTGTCAGTGCAGCTACAGCGTGCGCTCTGAAGACATCATTAACTGCAGTGTCCCTTCAGTGCAGACTGAACTTGGCAAAAGGGCCTTCTCTTTCTCTGCTCCTGTAACAAAAAAGATCTGAAGTAGACTTTGATCTCTCTAAGGGATTTTAAACAAGTTCAATGCAAAAAAATCAATGCAGACTGTTTTTAGTATTGTGCCTCGTTTCATAATGTAACTTGTTTTTATTTTGTTTTATGTCACTAATGCACTTTTATTTACTTTTTTATTTTATTTGTATTTTATTACTGTTTATTGTTGTGTGTACTGTGTCTGTGGTTTAGTCTAAAACAGATCTTTCTTGAAAATGAATCCTCGTGACTCAGTGAAACTAACCTGTGTAAATAAAGGTTGAATGGATGAACTTGGGATCCACTGTCCAGGAAAATGTGGTAAAGAAGTGAAGAAGAGAGTCCAGGCAGGATGGAGTGGATGGAGAAAAGCTTCAGGAGAGATTTGTGACAAAAAGGGTGTCAGCAAAGGTCAAAGTTTACAAGACAGTGGTGAGACCAGCTGTGTTGTATGTTCTGGAGACACAGACATTGACAAAAAGACAGGAGAAAGAACTGGAAGTGGCAGAAATAAAGAAGTTGAGGTTCTCCTTAGGAGTGACGAGGATGGATAAGATTAGGAATGAGATCATCAGAGGTAGAGCGCAGATGGTTTGGACATGTCGAGAGGAGGGACAGTGGGTATATTGGTAGAACGAAGGACATCAGAAATGCAGCTGCCAGGAAAAAGACAAAGAGGAAGGCCAGAGAGGAGATGTATGGATGAAGTTAGAGAGGAGGTAGGGGGGGAGGACAGAGAATGCAGAAGACAGAGTGAGATGGAGAAGCATGACTCACTGTGGCGACCCCTGAAGAGGGAAAAGCCAAAAGAAGAAAAAGATGCATTCAGCAGCCTCAGCACCTTTAGCGTTCAGTCTATTTTTGCTCCGCGCATTAGTAACCCGGACATTGTTTGATTACGAAAACAGTGACAAACTAAACAAATGGTGTCATGCCAGATGTAGAGGTTTTTTTTTTTTTAATAGAAAGTTGTTTTAATAAGTCTGGAAAATTATAAAAAGCTGGCATTAATTTGGCTAGCCGTAGCCATTAGCCTAGCATTGATGAAAACTTTTGCCTTTTTTCCATACTTTGTGCTCAAGTCCTGATATCACAGCTGATGGTGAGAACCATTCTTACTGATTCTTACTGAATAGTTCTCATAAGAACTATTGATACGTATTGGACAGAACGTTGCCTCAAAATTGCTTGAATCTTTTACGTCATCCATGGAAACTCAACATCTGTAAGCATTTAGAACTTTTTTTTATTTCCTAGTACAGGGAAGATACGTTTGGAAATAAAAGCGCACACTTTTAACACGCTGGATGGCAGAAAGCAATCAGCCAACAATGAAGAGAATCAACCCATTATCAGCTGATTTGTACTTATCAAATTATGCTAAGAAGCTTATCCCCAAGGCAAAACAGCGGCATGTGGTGAAACTACTTTATTATTTTGGTAAAAACTCGCAGACCATTCCTACACACTAGTGGCGTGGACTCGAGTCACATGACTGGACTCAAGTCAGACTCAAGTCATTAATATTATGACTTTAGACTTGACTTGAAAAAATGTTGAGAGGCTTATGACTTGACTTGGAATTTTACACCACTGACTTGGGACTTGACTTGGACTTTGACCTGTTTACTTGAAAAGACCTATAGCCCAATCTAAAAGTTAAAAACCCGCGGTGATGTTGGTTTTACGTTGGATATTCGAGCTCCGCGGATTCAGCTGTGTCTTCCTCTTGTTCGATCCAATGCAGGCAGACTGGTTTCGGTCAGCTTCATTCAGTCTATCCCCTCCGCTGAGGCACAATGGTTCACTTAGGAACGTCAAGAAATTACTGAACCAAACATTCTTGAGGAAAAAAAAATTAATAGTTTTCATGTCACGTGACCCACTGACACAAAACAGTCCAGCACTACAGCTGAGTCACTACCTGGATATTGTTGATGGACAGAACGCCCTCTTGTTCTGGGCAATGAGCATGCAGACTCTTCCTTCACTGTTCCATGTGAAAACAAAGTTTTGGCAGTGCCTGCATGTAGCGCTCCAGTGGAGCCAGTTTAAGGCCTCATTGTTCACAAATGACTGACTGGCTTTTGGACAGTTTTTTTTTTTTTTTTTTTTTTGAAAATGAAGATTAGCTAACTTAAATGACTTAAAGTGCATGTTCATGTTCATTGTTCAGTTCATACATTTGTTTTGTTTCTCTCTGTCACACACATGAACACATGCAAACATACAGTATGTTCACTATAAGTGACCACATGAGAGAGGAGAGGAAATAAATTTACTGTGATGGTTCTTTGTAATGTACTGTGGAAACGTCAGCACTTTTTGTCCGAACAGGGAGTTCTGATTTTACAATTTTCACTGAACGTTTATTCAGGGATATTATAGTTTAAAGCACATGTGTCAAACTCAAGGCCCGGGGGCCAAATGTGGCCCTCGTTGACATTTTCTCTGGTCCCCAAGATGAGACCAGTCTAACTCTTGCTGAGAAAGATGTGACCAAGAGAAGATGTTGGGTATCTGACTTGAGTTAATGCAGTTTTTGAAATAGGCCCCTATGGTAGTTTGAACCAAGTTTTTAACTTTGATCCCCATTTGTAAGTGAGTTTGACATACTATTTTTGCAGCTATTTTGCAGCTACATACTATTTTTGCAGACCTTGCTCAAGGGCAGAGTTGACAAGTCAGCTTATCATAAGCAACTTTGGGCTTGTTTATTTCTAAAGTTGCTTGCAAATCTTGTGAGTCGCTCTTTTTTGGGGCTTGTTTAGAAAGTGAAGTTGCTTATTTGGGCTCGACTTTCTTTCCGAGTGAAACTAGTTGATTATCTCCCAGCTCCGCACA
>JARVLU010000001.1:42407142-42419327 GCA_031762415.1 Simpsonichthys santanae | reverse complement strand
ATTATTATTATTATTATTATTATTATTATTATTATTATTATTATTATTATTATTATTATTATTATTATTATTATATCCACTCTACAATAACCTCATGTTTTTCTTCTTTGGGCTGCTGTAATCACCAACATGCCACCCAGGGTGAAATAATTGTGTTGTTCATTGCAAGCTGACCACAGTATCTTTCACTCCCCCTCACTGACTTCTGCTGATGAACTGATGCTTGAATCTTTGATTGATATTTACAACCCTACACTGAGAAACACAATAAAATAACCACCTGTCATTGCATTTCGACTGCTTGCCAGCTGTCAAATCAAAAGCACTGATTTACTGATAAGGCTTCATAAAAAAAAGTCACTAAAACGGACAAACTCTCCTGCCTTTGAACGTATCAATTAAATATTTTTCACACAAATGTCAAAACTTTGATTCCCTCATTACAGATGGATTATTTTCATTCACACTGTCAATACTGGCTGACAGTATGAAATGAGACATTTATACAACTTACAATATATTTTGAGGAAGTGTTCAGAGAATCACTGCCCACATCAGTGAAATTGTATCTAAGCAGTTGAGAGCTTGTTATGATAGTTCTCCTTTAGAATAATTGATTGAATTTGATGTGATGTAGAGGAATTGATACTCTGCATTAAGATGTGATCAATACAAAGAGTCTGAGGGAGCTTTCATTTGTCTGCCAGAGATTATTAGAAACATCAAAGTATTTGTGTGTGTGTCAATGTTTTTGTGTGTGTCATCGATAAATAAAAATTGCTGAAACATTTAAACTATTAGTATATTAAATTTTAAACCAGATAATTTATCTTATCATGTCTCAAAATAAATAGCTCCTCAGCTGAAATTATTCAATTATTTCAACTATTTTTTGGGGGCGGGGATGTTAAAAATAACATTTTGACTATCTGGAATGTAAATTTCTAAACTTAGTGTCAGAATTGACTTTTTGTCATAAAACATCAGGTTAGTGTTCCCAGATAATCTCCAGAAAACAAATTCAGTTAGTACTGACATGTTTATTTACCATGCATATTCTAAGTAATAAAAATAACATAAAATATTAAAAATGTTATAGCTGCTATGCCTGTTTTTGTATTATCTTTAAATCCTTGTTTAATAACAACAAAGTTCATGCTCAATCATCCAGGTACCAAATCCAATAATTCTCAGAGGGTCATCTGGACAGTTTATTTTTTAGAGAGACGTTTCACCCTCTATCTGGAGGGCTTCATCACAGTCAGGTCTAATGAGGTTATTAGCAACATTTGTATTCTTAATCTGGTCGTTTCTGAGGTCACAAGTCTCTTCAATTGTTACTTTATGAGTCTGAAGCTGAAAAGTTTGGAAACCAGTCAGCTAAAAAATTTGATTGAAAAAGCTGTTGAATTTGAAAGTTTTCAGATTTTTTTTTTTAATGTGCAATTTTAAAACGTAGACACACTCATTGTAAACAAAGCATTTTTATATAACCAATGTGAGCATAAATACACATGGTAATGTCAAAATTGTCTGACTGCTCACTCCTGAATGGCTCTTTTAATGAATGTTTCCATTGTTGATCTATTATTAGTCACTTCTGCTGTTTTTGTAGGCAAACTAACACGTCCTCGTTGACAGCGGTTCATCAAGATTTTAAATTTAAGGACTAACCCACTAATATAAGAAAAAAAATGCAGATTTTGTTAATTAATTAATTAATTTAAAATTTCTGTCTTCATGACATAACTGTGAGAGCCTCTTAAACATAACTGTTGGCTGCAGTAACTCGGTGGTCAGTGCTGCAGTCTTGTGTTCCTGAGGTTGTGGGTTCAAACGCCCAGGTTGTTTTAGGAATTGCGTCCAGTGCAAACAATTGCACATTTATTTCATGCAGCGCGGTGGCGCAGTTGGTAGAGCTGCCGCCTCTCAGCGAGCAGGTCGCCCCGGTTCAAATCCCAGCCGGGGGCCTTTCTGGGTGGAGTTTGCATGTTCTCTCCGTGCATGCGTGGGTTTTCTCCGGGTACACTAGTTTCTTCCCACAGACCAAATGTTAGGCTGACTGGTAACTCTAAATTTAAGGTGAGAGTGTGAGAGTGAATGATTGTCTCTTTGTCTCTATGTGTCCCTGTGATGGACTGGAGACATGTCCAGGATGTCTCCCACCCCTTGCACAGTGATGGCTGGACATAGACACCAGGGACCCCCTGAGACCTGAAAAAGGAAGAAGCGAGTAAACGATAATGGATGGATGAAGTGTGGTGACTCCTGAAGAAGGGAGCAGCATAAAGAACAACAAGAACCTTAAAATCAAACTGTTACAATTTTGCACATTGCACAGTCTAAGCTATGAATGAACCTCCAGAAATAAAACATCCTGAATTATATATAAAGTAGACGTGTAATTGGTTTCCCACTTGACTTATTGTACAGAAACTTATTACAAAATGACAACATGTTGCTTGGAAGGTTCACTGCTTCTCTTATTAATCTAGCAATGTTGAGTGATTACATCATTTTTTCTGTGTTATTAGTCGTTCTTCTCTGTTTATTTGTACACGTGTGATATTTAAACACAGCAAGTCAAATTACCCACATTAAAAAAATATTCCTCTAACAGTTGAAATGATCTTAAATCACTCATTAAAAAAGATGAAACACCTCGACTGCGTCTTCACACTTCGGTTTGCGGCGTAAACAAAGCTACGGAGTACGGACATGTACTGGAATGCAAGAAAATTGACGTTATGTGTTGTTTTCTCGATGTGAAGCGGTAAACAGCAGATGGTCAGGAAGGCCTCCTTAGCGCTATGGATTTCATCTAACTACTCACCTGAATGACCCACGTTGAGCTGAGCAGCTGATGCAGGAAACAAAATAAAATTAAGAGTTAACTGTTGGCGCTTGTTTACTTCAGTTCCACCAGGCTGCAAGGCCAGAGGAGACATTTGCCATGCATGGAGAAATTAGCTTGTTTATCAGCATTTTGATTTCCATCCCGCTTCGCCGTCCCACTGACATTCTAGACGTACATGATCCATGACTGATTCCCAATCAAAGGCACAATGACAAAGTGCTTCGCTTGTGCCGTTTCCATTGTTGTATAATTAAATGTTTGACGATTAGCTCTGAGCATGATCAGGACAATGCTTTGCTGTGTGCACACTTTCAAAAATATAACCTTGAACAGTGTACATATGTCCTGTCAATTGGATATGCTTCAAAGACTACCAGTGAGCTACTGCACCTCCTGTCCATATCAGTTGCTTCAAGGTGATTTGTGATAATATATTGGAGCTGTGTTTTCCCTCCTTTTTGTTGGTGGTGTCACACCCCCAAACCTCCCACTGTACTTTGGAGTTAAACCAAAGACAGAGCCAAAGTCCTTGAAAGGTTACAAAAATCTTTAGCCATTCATTACTGTAAGGGGGGAAGCGTGGAAAGTGAGCGAATATAATGAAAACTAATACTCTTTCTAGTCACCAAGCTATCTGTAGATATGTTTGATATCCCATTACAGGCCCAGAAGTAACCACAGTTCCATACTGTCAAGAGACAAACATAATCCAGAGGGAAATTACCCATCAGGAAGGCAATACTGCTACTGAGATGCAATTACCAGGCCACTTGTGAGACTTTCCGCCCAGTGTCCATGGATGAATGTGTGCGAGGGTGGTCGATATGTGCGTAACGGCTCTTATGTTTAGCAGGCTAAATTGGATTCTTTGTTGGAGAGCAGTTAATTTAGAATATGTCCAAGATGCAAATGATTGATGCGACTATATCATTATAACTGTGGGGTTTGTGGTGCAGGGCAAGCTAATGGATGAAATATATTGCAGGGGGGATGGGGGGGGGGGGGGAGCTTCCATCCCAGAATTACGGAGAAGTTTGTGAAACTTGCAGATGCAGCGGCCGTTGGCTGGCTGTTACAACGTGAATTTTAAAGTGATTCTGTTTTATGTTGTTGTTTTGCAGCTCCTGTGTGCACATTTGTCAGTAGTTAAATAATCTGTGTGTCTCACAGACAATTTAATGTTCCAGTTTAGTACTAAATAGCATAGCCTACAAAAAACAACAAAAAAAACTACCGGTACATCTTGAAATGAACATGAGGATTTGCTAGAGATTCGCTATCCTTTAATTTTAATACAAACATATAAACCACAGAAAGAAGACTTGTCTTTGTGCATGTGATGTGTTTAGTCCTCATTTGTCCTGTGGTACAAGTTATTATCACACCGCCCCACCAAGTTTGGGGAGTGGTGGTGCAGTGGTTAGAGCCCCGGTACCGACAACATAAAAAAATGTGGGTTGAAAAAGGTGAAACACCCACACCTGCCTCCACCCTCATTCGCCCCACTCTGGGCCCCTGAGCAAGGCCCTTAACCCTCACCATCTGCTCCCTAAACAGGTCTCTCTTGAAAATGAGTTCTCGTGGCTTAATGAGAGTACCTGGATAAATAAAGGGTAAATGAAAAATTAAAAAAATGTTCTCTATAGATGAAAGATCTAGACTGCAGGCTGGCTTTTCTACTGTCTTTTGGAATCTATCTGACTCAACATGGCTGCCTTAACTAGGCAATGTTAGAAAGCACAAAAGTGGCTACAACTAAGCTATAGTTTTATACATACTGAGCTAAGAATTGGTGTCATATACTGTAGTAGCTAAGAATCATCCTTTATACATAATCTAACACCTTTGCTTAAAATCTTGGCTTTATTGAATGTCCGTCTAACTGATTCAGAGTCATAATCAAGATGGCTGTCAGACCTACAGTATATGGCCTTAGCCAACACAAAAATGACCAAGTTTTACAGATACTGAGCCTTCCTATCAAAAGAGTATTAGTTTAAAACCCTGTCACGAAACGTGGCAGATGATTCACAGTCCTCATGCTAGACATTTAAATTCTCAATACTTTGCCACAAAACAATCTGCTTTGGAGTTTCAACAACTTCTCAGAAACAAAAGCTGAAAGCCGTCAGTGCATCGCCAACTCCTGTGATTCACTCCCACGTGTGAAACGAACCTCTCCATTGCCCAACTGTCTGCTTGTTGCCATGATTGTTGCTCTCCAACCCCTCATTGACACCAGCATTCCCCCACAAATACTTTGGACTCACTTGGTCCTGCATTTCTGCTGGGCGGGCCGGTGAATAACTCGGTGACCCAGTTATGCAAACGGAGGACTTGTGGAATTCCAGATGACGGCTCAGGTCCAGCTGAATTCTTTGTGGGTGCAAAAATGTCACCTTTCACACATTCTACACACACACCATACCACAGAACTGCTAACTTCTTTTTTTTTTTCACACAACCTGACCCAGATAAAGAGAATCCTCTGTGTTCCCTTGGTTTCACGTAATTTGGATCACTCTTAACCTTTAACAGAAAAGCAAATAGCATGTAGTCCAATAACTATAATCTAGATTAAGTCCTGTTGCAAGTACATACATGAACATAGTCTTGTTAATACTTTTGCAGCAATTTTGAGTTAAAGATTGATGCAGCATGTGGGAAACTGTTCCTGGGTAATAAAGGGGTGCTCTGAGAGTTTACATAACCAGATTAGGGGATGTTAGTTTAAGATTCAAGGATCATGAAAGACTTGATTAGCTCTTTAGCTGCACTATCTGAAAAGCTGAACCGCCTGAAGCAGTTTGCTAAAACACACAAGCTCTCGATTCAGCCGTGGGGATTTTGAGTGAGGCTGCATGGACGCGAACCAAGTGGAGTGTTTCAGATTTATTTATTTATTTTTTGATTTGAGAACAACACCAGTGCTTTAAATTCTGCTGAGGTGGAGAATGTATTGACAACAAATATTCAAACAAAAGAGCAAGAATGGAATAAAAACTCTAGTCAACAAGTGTCCTTTAAATATGTACGGTAACTAAAGTGAGTTAGAATGTTTGGACAATCCTATGCTTTACATCATACATTTAAAAAACATATCTAAGGCTAATAAAAATGCATTTTTATTGGAAATAAACCTTTGATATAAACAGTATTGGATCATGTGGTGGCTCCAAGACTTCTCTATTTTTTTTTTTGCCTAACTGTATTGTTTCCCTTTCCTTGACCCTACACGGACCTGTTGGTGTTTGCCAGGCCAGCTCTGTAAATAAGAATTTGTTCTTAGTGTTCATGCCTGTTTAAATAAAGATGAAAAACATAAATAAATAAAATTAAAAAATACAGTAGTGGGCTCTGGCTGACCTGCTGTAAAGATAAAGGTTCCTGTTGTGCCCCCTCGTGGTGAGTGCTATTATTTACCTCCATGTGAGAATTTGAACAAAATCAGCATTTTACTGATAATTTATAAACATAAATCTTCTGTTTATTTAACACATATGCTAAATATTGTGTGTTATATGAATTTTCTGTGCACAGTTCTTTAATAAATGATTATTTTTAAGGAATAAAAAGCTGAACGATCGGTTCAAAAAACAATTGTTTTTAATGAAAATGTGTTATCAGCTAATTACCAGCTAAATAAAAACTTAATAGATTTTGCGCTCAACAGTTTTCCATTTTTCCAGCACAGGAATGTGACAAATGTATTTCACTCCTCTGAGGTTGTGCAAACACACTGAGAGCAGGTTCAATGCCTTGCTCAAGGGTTAAATTGCTAAATTAAAAAAAAGATCTTTCACTGTTTTGTTAAAGTTAGTACAAATTTTGTCAGAATATTTTTAAACCGGATGAAAAGCTGTGCAACATGTAGCATGTTTAAATGTGTTGTGAAAAATGCAACATAAAAATCATCAAGTTCAGAAATAATATTTAATTTTCATCAAAATACCAGAAAACAGCTGATATCACTAATAAAGAACAGAGGAGCTCAAAGGCAAAAAAAAAAAAAGTCTGAAAGTAAACGTTTGCACTTTTAAAGATGTTAAAAATGATTCCTTCTTCAATTTAACAAGTTTTAGAATGAGTGCACTTTAGTTTTTAGTACTTAATCAACAACTTGCAAGTGTTTTTCACACAAAATGTGTATTATTTGGTAAATACATTTTGTGGAGGCAAAAGGTTGAAAATTTACAAAAAAAAAATTTTTTTTTTGACAAATGCTAAAATTAAAGCTAGCTGGTAGCAGTTTTTTTACGTGGGTCATGTCTTGAAATAATTGTACTTTATGCTTCTCAGCTTTGTATATCAAAGGTAGTAGCTTTTTTTAAATACAGTAGTTAAGAACTTTTATTCTGATCAGTAAAATAAACAAATCTTGCTCAAAAACATCAGATGGGTGTGAGAGACCTCTACAACATCCACGTTTAAACATTTAGATCTTTGTATAACAGTTTGGTTGGTTTGGTGCAGGTTTTTTCCACCAAACATCTGTGTTACTACGTGATGGACCAGTTCATCTCACCAGTTCAAACGGTCACTCAGTTCCCAGCAGCCTCGGGACACACGAACATCTTGCCTTATAAAACTGCAGCGATGAGGTCCAGTCTGGCTAGACATCAGCCTGACTCTTAGGAAGACTTTTTTTTTCCCTTTATCTATAAGAATGATGTCAACAGCTGATGAGGCACTACTGACAAGATCATGTCAAAAATGACTGATGGTCTCTAAATTGTTTTCTTTCAGTTTGAATATTGGTTTCAACTTGAACATATAAGTTTACAAGGACCACATCAGATCAGTTCTCCTCTGGTTTTCTTAATGTTTAATGTCTTTTTTGTGGCTGATATTTCTCCTAATCTTTGTCGTCTCCTGGTTTCTTTGACACCCATCAGGCTGCGGTCCGTCATGAGCATGAGCAGATGATTTTTCAGTATCTTCAGCACAAAAACTTCTATTTAGCTCCAAATGTGTTTTTCTTTTAACTAGTTATCAGGGTCTTTATAAAAGTAATAAAAGCATACACTTCAAAAATATTTAGAAGTGTATAGATATGTTACCAAAGACTAAACTCCTACACAAAGAGGTTAGTAATGGCATTAAATTAAATACAATCTGTTTTTGTTTAACCCTGTCGATCTGCTAAGTATTTGTTAACCAGTTTCAAAAAGAAATTATATTATTTTTCACATAAATAAATCATTTAAATACATTTTTTCCAGTTCAAATGAAATATACAATGAACATTTTTTAAATAATAACAAATAGGATGACAAAAATTAAATAAAGCCACCGGAGGTGACCTTACATTTGACCTTTTATTAATTCTGCTGATTGAATATGAGCCCAGTGCTTCTGAGCATGAGTACCTAAGTGGGATTTGAGGTGTGTGCGCTGCAGAAACGCTCTCCCACAGATGTCACACCTGTGCGGTCTCTCTCCCGTGTGGCTTCTGACGTGCTTCTTCAGATGTCCGCTGTGAGTGAAGCTCTTGCCGCAAAACGGGCAGCAGAACGGCTTCTCGCCCGTGTGAATCCTCATGTGTATCTTCAGATCGCCTTTGCGGCTGCACTCCTTCCCGCACAGATGGCAGCGATGCAGCTTCAGCCCCGCGTGGCTGGCCATGTGCTCCGTCAAAGAGGTCGCATTCTTGCACTGTTTGCCACACATGACGCAAACCTTAGAGTTCTTGTGGGATTTAAGGTGCAAATCACGAGTTTCCGAGGACTCTGCAATTTTCCCACACACTGGACACATGAGGCCGACGTCTCTCGAATGATTACGAAAAGCGTGATTTATCAAGAGGTGACTGGAGGAAAACTTTGCAGCACATAAATGGCATTGATAGTCAGCTCCAGTTAAGTTAAAGTGAGGTGAATCAGTGGGTTCTCTGGAGACGATAAAAGACACTTGACTTTGTTCTGTTTGTTGTGATGGAACTCCTGCAGCAGCTTCATATTGTGAAGGTAGAGATGCAGCAGGTGGTGGGCTGAGCTGTCTGCTTTTTACTTCCTGCACCTCCTGAAGCTCAGCTTCTGGTTCACAGTTTTGTGTCTGAGGTTGGACAGGTGGTTTGTCCTCTTCATTTTCCTCCCAGATGGAAGACTGGAGTGTCACATCTGTGTCCCGCCCTGGCTGTTCCTCCTCTTGTTGATCCGAGGTCCAGAGCTCATGATGTTCCTGTTTAATGATAGTAAGCTTCGGTTCGCTCTGCTCAATGCTGTGGAGGGTTGATTCCTGCTGACGAGGAGCTTCACCTTTACAGGAGGATGACTGACGAGTGTCTGAAAGAAAGAAAAAACACACATCACTCTTAAAATTGCTAAATGATTTACACTTAAAATAATCCTTATAATTATAAAAACAGAAAAAAAGAATCTTAAAATACTTTTATTACTGAATAATCTGATGCCCATGACATACGCTGAGTTAACAGACTGGCCAGGACCTTTGTTTAAATTTTGCTGTTACCTATTTGAAGTCTGTTAACAAGCTATCTTAAAGAACACTAAACTGGTTTTAATGAAACTTCCAGGAATTTATCACTGGATGATAATAAATGGAGCCAACCCAATTCAAGATGGCCACCTGAGTCAACACACCTTGGAATACACAAAAATGGCCACAGTGTTACACATACAGTATTGTGCTAGATTTTGGTGTAGCTGTGAGGCAGTAACACATACTCTAAAAGCAACTCTTTGGTTAAAACGTCAGCATTTACTGTTGCTGTCAACTCAGTTTGTTAGCAAAATATCTCAGAATCAGAACATCTTTATTGTCGCTATACCAGGTATAACAAAATTAAGATGTCCCACTTTGCGGTGCTACAGACAAAATGAAAATTTAATGAAACTAAATAAAAAACAGAAATGATAAGACATAAGAAAAGAAAACAGTTACACCCAACAGACCTTATGTCAGTAAACACACAGATTGCACAACAGCTCCGGAGCAAAAATTGCACATTGCCCTTGTATCAGTGAATAGTAAAACTAATAAAATAGTGAATAGTAAACTATTACATGGTCCTGTGTTCTATTTAAAATGGGTATAAAAACTGTTTATAATAGGTTATTTAGTGTCCGAACTGCCGTCAGGTAAAAGTTATTTCTGAGCCGGTTGGTCCTTGTTTTAATAGTTTTGTACCATCTGCCTGACGGTAATAGCTCATGGTGACCATGGTGGGAATCGTCCATAACAATTTTATGAGCTCTCTGAAGAAAAGAGCTGTGTAGGTCCTCCAGGGTGGGAAGAGAGCACCCAATGATTTTATCTGCTGACCTCACAATCCTCTGTTTTTTTTTTGTGTGTGTGTGTGTGTGTGCTGCAGTGCAGGTGGAGAAGCACACACAGAGTCTGTGAGTGAGGATGCTCTCTATGGTGAACGGTAGGTAGAATGACACCAGCAGCCTCTGATTAATGTTGTTTTTTCTGAGAATCCTCAGGAAGTAGAGTCTCTGCTGTGCCTTTTTTTAAGTTCCTTGATGTTCACACCCCAGATTAGGTTCTCCTCAATATGAATACCCAGGTAGCAAAAGTCTGTGACTCTTTCCACACAGTCCCCATTGATATTTATTGGTTGAATTACCTTTCTCACCTATCTAAAATCAATGACTAGCTCTTTCGTCTTTGACATATTCAGACGTAGATTGTTGTCTTTGCACCACAGACAGCCGTTCCACCTCATCCCATTAGGCCGTCTGTCGTCTCCGGAGATGAGTACCAGAATGGTAGAATCATCCGCAAATTTTACTGTGGTGTTACTGGTGTGAGCAGTGGTGTTGTCATGGGTGAAGAGCAGGGGACTCAGCACACAGCCCTGAGGAGAGCCCGTGCTGAGGCTAATGGGTGTAGCCGTGTGAGGTCCTCCTACTCTAACCTTTTGTCTGAAACTCAGAAAGTAGTCATTGCATCTACAAGTGATTACTTTTTGGGGGTCAATCCTACTTAAAATGACAGCCACACCTAATGGGTTAACAGTCAATGTGCGTATAAACAACTAATATTCACACTTAAAGTACATGTGGAAACTGAATTACAGATTTATATACATAATTAACGTACATGCCCTAACAGGTTTGCAACTAATATAAATTATTTAACATTTTAATGTGTTATAGACGGTTAACAACCTAAATTTTAAATACTTGTGTTCACTCTGAAAGTTGCAGTCAACAGAGGTACTTGAACTCATCATTCAGCGAACTGCGGTCAACAGATATACAGTCAGATAGAAACTACAAAGCTCTGGTTTGATTATTCCGGTGCATTTTGTCATCGACAAGTGGATAAAGTAACGGAAAGGCAGCAGGAAACACACCTGTCCTCTGATTTTCCAGCTCCAGCAGCACACCTTTGAGCCTCTCGACTTCTTGCCTCGAGCTGGACGCGTCTTCTTTGTATCTTGCTACTGTTTGTTCGAAAACCTGAAATATTTCCTCGACTACAGTCGTCAGTCGATCGTTTACAAAGGCCCTGAAAAGCAACGGAGACATTTTAAACCGCGATGCTACGAGTAAACACCCAGAGAAGATGTTCAACAAAGAAGCTGGGAACTCTTCTTCTTTAAGGTTTTACGACAGTTTACGTCTAAAAACGGCGCTTTACCGCCACCTACTGGACAAAATGAAAACATTTCCCACCAGCAACTAGAGCTTCAAACATGTTGAAGTACTGCATTCTAAAAATCTTAGCAAAATTTACATTAAATGAACATACTAAATAGATCAAACGTAAAACATCCATAAAAGACATTAATACATTAAAAATGACTACAGAAATCATCACTGTTCATTGAGAAGCCTGATCACTAGAAATAAATGAGTGTTTCAGTCTTTTCATCCTGGGCAAGATATTCCTACATGTTAAATATCCAATCCAACAGATGAAGGTAAAAGTTGAAAGAGACTTGATAACACATGAATAAAACATTCTCATGAAAAGTAGAATCAATCATTACTGAAAATGTAAAAAAAAAAAAAAGAAAAAATAGTAACAAAGTAGTAACAAAAAGGAACTACAAATCATTTAAAATAAATGTATTAAACAATGCAATTTAAATAAGCAGTAGTGCTAGCTATATATGCTGGCGAATATATATACAGTATATATATATATATATTGTATATATATATACAGTATATATATATATACTGTATATATATATAAATATATATAAATACAGTATATATATATATATATATATATATATACAGGTAGTCCTCGACTTAAGGCGCCCTCGACTTACAGCAACTCAGACTTAAGAACGGGTGTGCGGCGCAGCGTTAGCATACATTTTACATGTATTTCCTCGACTTACGGCAAA
>JARVLU010000001.1:42372671-42387553 GCA_031762415.1 Simpsonichthys santanae | reverse complement strand
CAGGCGTGTTGAGATAAGACGGCCTGTCAAGGCCAGTCAGGGAGCCGAATGTCAGATAAACATGATTGTTTTGGGAATAGGCAGAACTTTAATGACATCTACCTTCAGTCTGTGTCGGTCCACTCGCTTCCGAAATGTCAAAATTAAAATGACCATACCAATGGACCGTGCCTGAGAAAATCCCCGAGATCTAATCCATTCTCTTGATGACATGGATGATCCATTTAGCTGCATTTCACCAGGGGGTCGCAGCGAAATGAAGCTGATTTGATGGTTTTTCCAAGCAGCGAGCAGAACGAAGGTGGCAGTCTGTGGCAAGCTGATTGTGTCATTGATAGTCACTTTTACCTATTACATGACACAACAGCATGCCATACTGCTTGACTGCCATCTAGCGACTGAAAATGTTAGTGTTCAATATTTTCAGCCAGAATAAATTAAAACGGTCATATCTCAGCCAGAAATTAGTTTATAAATAAGAAAAAAAAAATCCATAAATTTGTAGCTTCAGTATACAAGTCACAGGGCATGCAAATTATGGAGAAAAAAAAAAACGCGACTTATAGGCTGAAAAATACGGTAGTTTGTTGCTCCATTTTGTTGAACAAGATGCTAATTACTGAAGAACTTCCTTATTGTAACAACTTCAAACTCATTTCCTCTTCTAGTTTGTCACAAAAACTGCATACAGTACTTAGATTTTTTTTTTTTTGTTTTTTGTTTTGTTTTTTGTTATTTTTTTTAGCCATGATGCTAAAATTAGATGCAGCAGAAATGTATATCGTGAGAGAACCACATAAGTGAGTGACACTTCATGTGTGACTGAAAATAAACCGTTTAGGCTCCCATTCAGTTTTTCAGATAAGAATCTGAATTTTACAATAATGTGACTTGTTAAAAAAGTAATTTATCATCACTTCTACTGGTTAAGTGTACAGAATTTATTGTTCTTTACCAGGCCTGGCTTTAGACACTAGATGGTAAATTTAGTCAAATTTATTTTGTCATTTCAAACACATTTAAATTCCATGTGGAGGAAATTGTTTCTCATATTCAGAACATGTGCAAATAGACAACAAACAAAATAAAGTAAAATGGTAAAGATAGTGCTAAAGTTTTAACAGTAGCTGGAATAAAGTTCAAAGAAAAGAAAAATGGTCGTCTAAAAGGTCAAAGACTGGTCCATTTGTAAGTGAGAATATAAAGCCTACTGGTTTTAAAGTCCTGTTGAAAATCTTGTCTGTTTAACCTTCACTCCAAAAGCCTTGTTTAATATCCGTTATTTGCACAGGCAGTCAGCTTCTTAAATGACTGTGAGAAATGTTGAAACGAGCTGAATGAGCATGAAGCTCAGTGGTCAAATGTCCCAACAAGTTAGTGTGAGACAAAGGGTGAACGTTCTCCGGCTGATTAATGGTCTTTAAAAACTTTCAGCAGATTTTGAGGTCAGCCTCAGGATTCAGCTACAGTTCACGCTCTGCTGGAGTCAGATCACACAGTTTAGATGTAAGAAGGCTGTAAAGAGATAACAGAAGCTCATGAGCTGAAATAGTGCAAATAAGCCACAAGCAGTTGTTACATAAAGAAGATCCAATAATTCAGGTGTTAACGCCCACAAAGGCCAATCATAATGTTTTTCCACATATTTGTCTGTATGTCACAAAATGTCTCATATACCAATGAACATATTTTATTTAAACTAATGAAAGTATTCATTTGATGTACACCTACAACTAGTTAGCCTGATTCAAGATGGCTACCACATCCAACTGATCTTAAAATAACACAAAACTGCTCAGTCAGTTTTAAAGATATTGACATAAACTTTGACGTGGTAGTAGCAGAGACTGATCCCTAAAACATTCTGAGCACAGAACACATTGCTCCAGATTTTTGTGTAAAATGTTGCCGTTACCTATTTGGTCAACTCTTCTTTGTTAGCAAAATAGTTAATGAACTCTTGAGCATATTTTGATGAAACTTTCAGAAACTAATTATTGCATGCACCTCTACAACAAATTGACAGTTGGTGCCACCTAGGGATGCACGATCCACTTTTTTCACTACAGATATCCGAGGTTTTGTATCGGTCGGTACCGATCCAATACAGAAAAATAGTGCTGAATTAAATTAAAACTTTTTTTACGCAGACGTAAATGTACTGGATTACAAATTTATTGAAAACTGAACCAGTACAGCACACTTAAACACACCAGTAGCTTCACAAGCTTGGTCAAGCATGTAAAAACAGTACAACTTCAATTAGTTCAGTCAGTGCAATTATGAGTATATTAATGTATATATTTATATAATTATGAGTAACATCAAATGTAAAATAATAATAATAAAGATACAGAAACTGACAAACATAATAGGTTGACATCTTTGGTCAAACATGAAAAAATAAACTTCAACAAACCTTTCAAATGGTTCAGCAGTTCTAAATATAATGTAAAATAAATAATAAAGGAGCTGAAATAAGAAGAAAAAAATCAATAACTTCACAAGTTTAATTGGCAGATTTTAAAAAAATAAACAGCAATCAGCTCCTGTCCTTATGGGTCAGTCACATTGTCATCAATACCCGATCAAGAATTTTTCAATATCGGTAGTGATACAGATACTAATATCAGACTGTTGCGTCTCTACCATTTTCCATATCTGTACCGATACCAGTATCGGATCGGTGCATCTCTAGTTCCAACCCAATTCAAGATGGCTGCCACAGCTAATAAACATTGGCTAACGGTCCAATACTGTATGTCACAAAAGTAAAAAACTAACAAGAACTCTACCTGCTGTTTTATGTAGCCCTGCAAGAACACATTTAGCTCAGGTACTTTAAACCCACACGATGACTCGAGACTGCATGTTTTAAACTGACTAAACTAAAAGTGAAACCACAGAGGATCTTTGTCTGTTTCTGCTCTGTAGTTTGCATGGTGGGTGAATAAATGTCGCTGAGCTGAGCCCTCTTTTTAACAAAGCCAACTTATTTAATGTACCTGTTGACATGTTAAAAGAAAATGTGTATTTAGTAAAAAAAAAAAAAAAAAATTAAACTGCATTCTCTTGTCACTTACAAAAACAGTTACCATAGTGTGAGATATTTTATGTCTAACTGATGTTGTGTTTTAGATTATTTCTGTCACATCTTCTGTTTATATCAGCTGATTGAGAGGTGCCATGATCAAAAGAAAACATTTGAACTTAATTTATCACGTACTGTTGTATAGTATACATTTTTATCAATGTATTTATTATTGACTGCCTTCGCCGTAGGGCGTCTTGTGTAATCTGTTTCAACTTCAAACAAACTAGCTCATTTTAATCACTGAGTGACAAGGAGTTAATTTCACAGAATGTGAGAAGTATGTCTTTACTAAGTGAACATTGTAAACACCTATACATATTGTTTTATCATCTCCTCCTCCCCACCTCGGTCCTCCACAGCCTCGGGACAACAAAGAAGGGGATCGGTCCTGTTTACTCTGCCAAAGCAGCACGAAGTGGACTCAGGATCTGTGATTTGTTGGCTGACTTCAGTCAGTTCTCAGAAAGGTCTGTTCCAGAAAAACTGTCTTAAATAACTTTGCATTTTAATGCACCTGCTTTGTTCCAAGCAACAAGTTACTAATTAAGAGTTTATGAGTTATGTTTGGAGATTTTTGCTTCAACTAGTGAACTTAGCTGCAGCTGCACATAGCTCATTTTTAGTTTTACTTACTGTTTAAAGTACATGAGTTCTTTTAGGGCTTGGGTTTAATTGACGAGTTGGTAAATGATTTTATTGTTCCCAGTCACAGAGTGACTAGGGAGAATTGGGAATGCCCGTTCTCTGTTCGTCTGTGAATGTGATGTGAAGTTAGATCTAGGCAAAATAAGGTCCCTTTCAAAAACTGGGTTGCCATTTCAAAATCCAAGATTGCTGCCACCATAAACATCCATGCATGTTGAAAAAGAAATAAGGTACTGACTTCCTTTTTGGTGTCAATTCATTTATATAGCTCATACAAACAACAGAAGTTGACCAAAGTGCTTTAATTTAGTCCAATTAAAATGAAAATAAAAAGGACAAGAAAATACGTCATTAAGGAAGCACAGGAAAGTTAACAATAAAATACAACAAGAAAATTCAGCTCTAACTGGCTCTCAAACTGCCTGGATCAAACACCAGGGAAAAAGATGAGTCACGCAAAGATTTAAAGGTCTCAATAGTCAGTTATGATCAGGTAAACCAGGGGTCTGCAACCTGCGGCTCTGGAGCCACATGCGGCTCTTTGGCCCCTCTGCAGCAGCTCTTTCAATCTTTGACCCAAACTAACATAAAACTGAATGTTTTTGGTTGTTATAACAACTAAAAGGGCTAGTTTTAGCTGTTTTCCTGTAATTTATTTTGTAAATACTGTATATGAATACTAGAAACATTACAAGGGGTAAAGCATACTCACTTTCACTTTACGCTTTATTTCTTCAAAGTAAAAACAAAAAAAAAAACATACAATGCATAGTTTATTGTTTTAGATTTTTGAAACTGGGGAAAAACTATTTTTTTCCTGCTTTACAAGAATCTCATCTTTTATTTTGTCTTAGAATGTAAAAATTTCAATAAATGTTAAAAATCCTTAGATATTAATAGTTTTATAAAATCACCCCTACTGTCCCTCAGCTATGGAGAACAGCTGCATACCGCTCTTTACATGAAAAGCAACGGGAAAGTATATTTAGGCCAAATAAAATGCAAGAACAGCTCAGTCTTTGTAAATTACTGAATAAATTGATGGTGTAACATTCCTCAAAAGATTTCAGATCACCCATCACCTTTCATGACACAGTTTTAGAAAATCTATTTTGAAAATAACTGCATTGACTTTCTCATGAAATTTTATGAGCCATCGCCCTCATCATATGGTAAATGACTCTCATCAACTTTTAGCTCAAGATTTGTAAAATGTAAAAACACCTTATTGTCAGCCTTCAGTTTTCAGCAGTGGATGATAATAGACTAAATTTGGCTAAAGGCCTATGTTAGTAATACATCTGCTGCTTTGGAGTTTACATGTACTTCAAGACACTAACCAACCAGGAATCTTTTATCATTTTGTAAAATCAATAAAAAAAAAAAAAACCTCAGATTAGAAAGTCCCCTTTCTTAACAAAAACTCCTGAGAGTCATGTTCTTACATCGGTTCCTCTGCTTCATCATTCTTTGTTCTGTTCAACTTGGAACTTTTTGTCCTTACTGGGGGGAACTTGTTTCTAAATGTTTTTATTATTATTTATTTTGTTATTCATTAATGTTGGTATAAATACAAATAGCGTGGGAGAAAATAAATATGCTCACTAAATGGATGTGATTATTTAAAGCAAAACTGGTTTACAGAGCAGATGGGGGGAGTTATAACCTCCTTTGTGTGTCTGGAAGCATCCTTCACAGGTAGCAATGTTCCACAATTGGTTATGATAACTTTATTTCACTGCAGCATGACGAATAAAAAAAATTGTTGGGAAATGTATCTTGAAAGGAAACTAACCAGAGCTGACCACTGCTGCTTCTTGTAGGTATAAAGTTCTGGCCCAGCAGTACAAGGACATGTATCCAACACTGGAGATTGATATAGAGGGAGAGCTGGTTAAGTTAAAGGTAATGAATAGCACTAATAAAAGTCATTAAGTTGTAATTGCAATTTTGTAACAGTAAATATTTTTCTGATCTAGGACTATGTGGATCGGCTTAAGCCCATGGTGAGGGACGGTGTGTACTACATGTATGAAGCTCTTCATGGACCTCAGAAGAAAGTCCTGGTTGAGGGAGCCAACGCAGCACTACTGGACATAGACTTTGGTCAGTAAACCTGCATGTGTATTTTAATTAATCACCCCATAGAATTATCTGTAATGTTTTTGCTAATGTGCACTTTTTGCATACATCAATTGGTTCGTCAGCAGCAATCTGATGATTTGGTCCAGATAATCTTAAGATTATTCATTGCTTTTTACGAAAGCCTGCATGGAGCTCGGATTAGGAACAACGGTAAGTCAAATTGTTTCTGGTGTGCACATTCACCAGTTTAAAACCACTGGGTGTCACCTGACTGCATGAGCACAAAGGCACCCCGTGTCAGCAATCTGTCAGTCACTTCAGCAGAATTACAGTAAAGCTTCAATCCAGAAATGTTCTCATGAGAACTGGACGTAGTGATTTTTCATTCAAATTACATACCAGACCCATGTTGTTGTACGAGAACACACTTTCATTACTGTGAACAATAACCACAATTAAGACTGGTATCAAAGCATTTGTTTTACAACCACAGTTCCAAAAAGAATGGGACAATGTGTAAAATGAAAAGAAAAACCCTGAATGCATTTTTTCCAATTCAACCTTTATGTATACAGCTTAATCTCATTGAGTCTCGAGGACTCATTTACAAGAAGTAAACAAAGTTTTAAACAAAGAACACAGATGAGGTACAAACAACAGTAGACAATCATAAAAAAGCATATAAAATGAAAAGTAAATGGAAGAAATTGCATTATAAAAAAAAGAATCATAAAACAGCTACATTATAAAGCAAAACACGTCTCTGTTGGTTTTTGCCATGAACTTACCAGTTGTTTAAAGCCACTTGGAGATCTCAAGGTCGAGAGCTTCAGATCTATTTGCCAGGTGTTCCAGGAAACAGGAGCAGAGTAGGAGAAGGCCCTTTTGCCTAGTTCAGTCCACACTGAGGGAACACTGCATGTATTTGTCATGAGAGCACATGCTGTAGCTGCACTCATGAAATAACATGTAGGATGAGATGTTTGAAGGCAGCAGACCAATAAGTGATTTAAAGATGAAAATGTACCAGAGAGAGAGTCTGCATGAGGTTAATGATGACCAATTGACCAGTGAATACAGGGTGAAGTGATTGGTACTGTGGTCACAGTCAGTTATGAATCTTAGTACACCATGATAGACAGCATCCAACAGGTTCTTACAGGAGCATTCATGTAATTAATGTCACCATAGTCAATGGAGAGGAGGAAAGTAGCAGATACAAGCTGTTTCCTAGTGTTTAAAGTTAGACAGGATCTATTTCTGAAAAAGAAACCCAGTTTTACTTTCAGTTTCTTTATCAAGCTTTCAACATGAGGCTTAAAATACTGTATAGATATGTATCGACCAAGATACGCTAGTATTTGTAAGAATCGACAAACTCAATAGGAACACCATTCGAAGATAAAATAGAAGGAAGGACTGCTGAAACAGACTTCCTGTTGGAAAACAACATCCCTTTGGTTTTGTCACCATTTAGCACAAGCTTAATACTGAACAAATCAGACTGGATGATGTCAAAAGCAGATTGTAAAAGCTGGAAAACCTTAGCAACTGTTCTAGCTTGACAATAGACAACTGTGTAGTCAGCATAGAAATGTAAGGATGCATCAGGGATGATCTGACCGACATTATTTATGTAGATTGTGAATATGATGGGTCCTAAGACTGAACCTTGTGGTACACCATTGTTAACAGATAGCTGGAAGAAGTGCCATTATGTTGAACACATTGTCTCTGATCTGAGAGATCGATTTACAATGATATGCACATCTCACAACCTATATTTTATTCACAGTGGAACACAGTAAACATATCAAATGTTAAAATTAATTAATTGTACCATTTTTTGGGCGTGTGGGTGGGGGGGGGATGATTCTAAATTTTATATTAGAGACCCATCTCAGTCTCTAATATAAACTGTTCATTCTATGGGCACAAATGCACCCCCATACCGTCAGAGAGGCAGGCTTTTGATCTGTGTCCTCATAGCAGGCCAGATAGTCCCTTTGCTCTTTAATATGGAAGAATGTGTAGTTTATAAAAACGATTTCAAAGCTCGTTTTGTCTGACCACTCATTTTATTAAAATAAGCTGTAGTTCAGAGAAGATGGCAGGCTTTCTGGATGGTGTTCGCATGTGGCTTCTGATTTGTAGGTTAGAGCTTTATTCTTTCTTCCACTATTTTTGAATACAGTACAATTTTCCACAGACTAACATCTGCCCATATTTATATCTAAAATAATCATCCTCTAAAATCTATCCGTCCGTCTATCTGTCCGTCCGTCCGTCTTATCTATCTACTGTATCTTTCGATCGATCGAGAGTTAGGATGGAAATATGATAGATTTAAGTATGATAAATGTATTGATACGTTTAAGTACCGTTAATAAAAGTTGATGTCACACATGAGCCACTCCATTACGATGTTACTGCTGCACTTGAGAGTTGTTACAATGTCCATGTAATTATTTGGGTTTTATGTCTCGGCAAGTGCTCCATGTGTTTTGTATGCTTGTGAAAATGTTGAAAACTGTGACTCGCTCCTTAATTTAAAGGCCTTTCAGTACTTTTGTCCTGTCTTGTTCAGGTGTGAGGCTGCCATAAAATTCAAACTTTCTTTATTTTTCCTACAAAAAAATGGTCTTCATGTAATCATTTGACATACTTGCTGGGTTCCATTATGAATTAATTCATGAGATGTTCAAATTTTTTGCATTCTGGTTTTGTTTGCACGTTATGCAATGTCCCAACTTTTTTGGATTGAGGTTGTATTTCTGTTGGGCACATTGTCTTTCTGAGTCACTGCACCTGACTGGAAAACATCTGTAGCAGCAAGTTTGTCAGATTTTAAGGTATTAGGAACTTGAGAACATGTATGGAGCTGATGAACACCGCTGTTGCTGTAGATATCAGATCTGATCACAGGGAAACTGGACTTTAGACAAATGTCCTCCTTCTTTGTATTTAGATGCGTATTAGTTTAACCATTTCCTGATCTATGAACCCAAAGAATGACGAGTCTTCGTGGCTGATTTCTATTACAGGGACATATCCATTTGTGACATCGTCCAACTGTACAGTGGGTGGGGTGTGCACTGGCCTCGGCATGCCTCCTCAGAACGTTGGAGAGGTTTATGGGGTCGTTAAAGCGTACACCACCAGAGTGGGCATCGGTGCTTTCCCCTCAGAGCAGTGCAACGTAAGAGGATACATCATGAATGTTTTAAACTGTTTGTTACAGAATAAAGTGTGTTTAAAGAGAGGCAGCTTTAAAAAGAGATGAAAACTATCAAATTACTTGGTCTTGATTTTTCCATAAAATGTGTAATTTGTTGTCAAACATCCCCACCTAGTGGATAATATCATAAATCATCACCTTCATTGATTAAAACTAACGTGAAGCTTTATCAGCTGGGTATTTTTTTGTTTAGATTTTTTTTAATTCAGGAAAGTTGCAAGAAGTCTCCTGTTATAAATGTTTGTTCCTTTCTTACTGTGACTAGGAGATTGGAGAGTTGCTTCAGACTCGAGGGAAGGAGGTTGGCGTGACCACAGGCAGGAAACGACGCTGTGGTTGGCTGGATCTGGTCCTCATCAAATATGCTCACATGATCAATGGCTTCACTGCGTACGTTTACTTTATCTGGTTCTTATTAATGTTCTTGTACGTGCATCTTTTGCAGTTTGTTTTCTATTTGGGCAAGTCTTTGTATTTAAAAAGCTAAATAAGATCAAGTTTTCACAAATTTAGGTTTGTTGACTATTTAGACGGAAAGATCTAGAAAAAGATAATTGATTAGAATGGTCAAAAGGCATCAAACTGCAAAAGATAATGGTTAGAGAAATTAAGTTTTAAGAAGGCAGTTAATATTAACTAAAATATATTTTTTTAACACCAACAATATTGATTTATTTGTTTCAAAGTGAACTCTTTATTTTCAGATTAGCGCTCACCAAACTTGACATACTTGATGTATTCTCTGAGATCAAAGTGGGCATAGCGTACAAAGTCGATGACAAAATTATACCTCATTTTCCAGGTGAGTCTGTAAATGAATCAGGAATTTAAAATGTTTTTGGTGCTCTGATGTTTTGCATCAGGTCTAAGTCAAAAATTAGACCAGATGTATTTCAGCTTTGTCAAACTGTATTTCCTGATCTAGCAGCTTTGTTGAATCTTTAAACAGCTGTAGTTCCAAGGTGAAACACATTCATCTTTATTACACAGTGATCACTTACTGTGATTTATTATTATTATTATTATTATTTTATATTATCCTCTGTTTAATTTGTGGCAGCCAATCAGGAGCTGTTGCAGCGTGTTGAGGTTGAGTACGAGACTCTGCCAGGTTGGAACAGCGACACGTCGGCTGCTAGGAGCTTCGAGGAGCTGCCTGAGAAAGCTCAGAAATATGTTCACTTTATTGAGGAGCATGTGGGAGTGCCTGGTACGGTGACACACAACGATTGATACATGAAAACTATACTTTTTTGTATCTAAAATCTGTGATTGTTTTTTAGGTTTAAATGTAGCAAAAGTATTTAATCTAATATAAATTCAAGTTGGCACTCTTAATTCTAGTATTTGAGTGTCAGCTCTGGTACATTATTCTATCTGTCCTGTTCAGGTCCAGCCAAAATATTTTTTTATCTGCTTTCTCCTCTAAACTGTTTTAGCGTTAGCTTAACTCTTCTAGATTTTGTCTATTAAACAAAAATACTGTACTTTGTTCTTGTCATTTATTTTGTTTCATTTATACACAGATATACAGTAGCAGCATTTATTAAGGAAAGGAAAAACTTTTCTCTCATGACTTTAGTGTTTTTTAAATGAATAATTTACCAGTAATTTTCTAATTAGAGCCCAGTGCAAGAACACAGATGTTTGCGTTTAATGAAGTAAAATTTACTGTGCTGTACTTACAAAGTGCATGTGATGTCACTAGACTCAAAAACATCATAATGTAAATGTTTGACACTGACGGTCTCCTGTTGTGTGCAACATAGAGGTAAAAGAAACCAGTCCAAACCATTGTTTTAATTGTTCCACTGTAAATAAAATAAGTGTTATAAGATTAACACGTCTTCTTTTTTTTTTTTCCTCAGTTAAATGGATCGGAGTGGGGAAGTCTCGAGAATCCATGATCCAGCTGTTCTAGACAGAGGAAGAAACACGAAGACCACGTACAGCAGTGAATCAAATGTACCTTTCACGCCCAGCTCCCCACACACAGCTGCCTTTCTGTGCTCTCCGTCGGAGACACGACCACCTCCGCTCTTTGTGTTTTACCATCGGCCTGTCCTGTTGAACATGCTGAGGCTCCATACATTACACTTCATCACATTGACCACTGAGCTTGAAAGGTTTTCAGCATCTCCATTAAAATGTTTTCAACTTATTAATAACAGCATCCATTTTAATTTGTCTGTTTAATGTTGTGAACATTTAATGCAGACAAACTGCGCAGCAGCTGCTTCACATTTTAAGAGGAAATGAGGGAACACTGATACAGTATATGATATAGACTGTCTAAAAAATTGTCCCCATGTTTGACTCAGACTTGGTTCGTGTGTTTTCATTCATTTCTGCTGTTTGAAATGCTCTGTGCCAGTTCAGCACTTTATCTGCTTTGTTTTATTTTCTGTCAGGTTTTCACTGCATCCTGGCTCGGTAAAGGGATCCTTTCATTTTAAAATACATCTTCTCATGTTTTTGATACCAGACTCATGCCAACACTAACCTAAAAAGCCTTTTTTAAATCTTGTATCAGTGTACGCTTCCACTGAATGCAGATAATGACAAGTTTCAACCTTTATTTAGACAGTTTAACATGCATCGACCCATTACTGAGAAGAAGTCTCAGTTCATTTAGCTGACATCTTTCTGTTTTTGTTTATTTCTTATTTTTTATGGTCTTTGCACTTTTAGAATGAGGCTGTGTTAATGTGGGAGAAAGTGGTAACATATGAACCGATAAATATAATTAGAAACATTTAGCTGTCATTGCCTTTGATTTGACAGATGTTTTGAGTTTGTACATTCTTAATTTTATAGTAATAAATTTAACAGGTTATAACAGAGTTCTCCATTGTCCGTTGTTGAAGCAGTCACCCTGAGCTGTGGTGAGGTTGTCATTGCATCTCGTGACAGCCATCTTGAACCCAGTGGAGGATACCCCAGGTGAAGGTCTGAAGGAGATGATTCAAGCCTTGTTTGCTGGTAGGACTCCAGAGATGGCTTAGGGGTAATGATGGGCTAAGTGGGCCACAGCCCTGAATGTTGCAGAGGCTCAAGTGTGGGAAAAATTTGGTGAGGTCTTCTCTTATTTACAAAATGTACATGATGTAAATGCTCTGTATAATAAATCTAAAATAAAATGGGTGGTGCACATGGCTAAAATAACTATAGTATATGTAAATGTTTATACATTGCTGAAACTCAAACCAGAAATTCATAGATAACTGGAAAAACTCTAATGATGGCAGTAGTTCTTTTAAAGAAATGTTCACTTTTTATGTTTATGAATGTTTCTGTACAGTGCCCTGAGATGACTTCTGTTGTAACTTGGGGCTGTATAAATAAACTGAATTGAAATTTAGGATTTTTGTTTTGTTAAAAACTAATAAGCAAGGAGTTAGAAAATAATTAACCATAGTTGCAAATACTGATCATAGCAACAGATTAAGACAATTTCAATCAAAAAGGAACTGCAGTCTGATAAAGAAAAATAAAGTTTTTAATTTAATCACTCAAACGTCATCTGTCATTTGCATGTTTATCACCTGTTGCTGCAGGTGAAACGCTTTTGCATTTCATTCAAATACGCGTTTGTTAGCAAAATAGCTCCACCATGAAGTGTCATCTTAAATCAGACAACTTGTCAGAGTGATCTCAGTTCATTAAACAGTTGAAAATATAACTGTGTAGTACAACTAATGCTTAAGTCAGTCACGTTATGGGCTTTGCTCGTATTATTACGTGTTTCCGGATCTGATCGGATAACTCGATAACTCCGCCCACCAGGAGCGCGGACTCCTTTCGCCCAGATCTGACGTCACGTTTCCAAGTGCGCTTTTGGTAACGTGACGTCAGATCTGGACGCACTGCTTTCATGTTCAAAGGGTTTGCCACAGCACACAAGCGAAGCGGTTCTCCTTTGTGACGTCACCGTGACGCACGCTCATTTAAATATTTACAAAGTAGCTTTCAGTTGAAACACCATTTGACCTTTCATTTTCATTTAGAAATAGCGTGGGAAGGATATTTCGTAGTTTAAAAAAAAAACAAACAGCAACAATGACGAGTTCATGTGAAATGTGTTATTTACAGTTCTGTTTTCCTGGGTGCTTGCCAGAGTTTTCGGACTTCGGGTCGGATGTACCGTTAATATCACCGCCCAGATCGCCCTTGATAACCGATTTAGACGCAGAAACCTTAAAGCTGGTTCAGCTAATCGAGGACATCAACAGGTCAGGGAAATTTGTGAAAACTCCGAACAAGGTTTTAGCCAATGCCGAAGTCCAGAAATTTGTGAAGGCCTTAACAGAAACTATCTACGAGCACATTCTTGTTAGAGGCACATTAAAATCGTCTCCAGCGTCCGAGTACAGAAGTTTGTCGAATTCATTCGTTCAAGATGTGACAAAAATGGTAGAACTGTCAACAGATACATACCATGACAGTTTGTATGTTTCTACAGAGAACGCTGTGAGAGCTTTAGTTAGAAATTTGCTTCAAGACTATGCACAAAAGCCAGCAGCTGACACAGAGAGCAAGATCTGTGTTCCCGCTTCTTTGTTTTCAACTCACAAGGGTCACCCACGCGCAGCTGTGAAAAATACAAATGCTGAATGTTTAATCCGCGACACAGAGTCCTCCCTTGGGAAATCCTTTGTGCAAACCAAAGCTATAAAGTTTTCAGATAGACCTAGTTCAACTGATAATTGTGACTTTCAAAATCCAGCAACAAATGATCTTGCATCTGCCTTAATTTCAAGACTTGTTAAAAAAGGCACCAAAGAATCTGGACAGACACTGACAATAGACTTGGAGAATCTGGAGTCCAAAATAGTGCAGGAACTAAACACCAATTATTCAGACGTGCAAATTTGTCCAGATAAGCTTGAAAAATTTGTGAAGAAAGTAACAAAAGATCTTTTTCTCATATACGGTACTACAAGCAAGAAGCTTAGAGTAGCAATGAACGACGACAAGAATTTTTGCGGAAATCTTATCGTCTGTTTAAAATTACAATTAGCTATTCATGCACGCACCAAAAACAGGGAAAATGTCTTCCAGAGGATGTTTACATCGCTGAGAACAGCTGTTGAAAACGCATTAGGTGATGTTTGCTGTGTTTTTTCTTGGGCTGGATTATGAAAAAAAAATGCTGAGACCTTCGAAAATTATAATTTCCTTCAGGCAAAGAAAAACAATTAGGAAACTACATCAAACAGTCGGTGAGGATATCCTGCCCCAAGTGGAGGAGTTTAAGTATCTCGGGGTCCGGGGTCTTTCTATGCGGAGATTGCATGTTCTCCTTGTGTTCGTATGGGGTTTTTTCCGAACGCTCCGGTTTCTCCCAACAAAAAAACAAAAAAATAAATAAATATTCAATCTACACCAGCAAGGAGAACATGCAATGTTCACACAGAAAGACCTTGGTCCAACCCATGGATTGAAGGGGGATTCTCTACACCAGAGAATCTACACCAGCAGATTGAACTGGTCACCAGCAGTGAGTGACCCTCGTGGCCTGAAAAGACAGAAGCAGGTAAAAGATAATGGTTGGAAGGATGGAAAGATACAGATCTCAACAGCACAGCAGCATGACAACTCACTGTTGTCTCACAGCAAGTAGGTTCTAGGTGCAATACTCGGGTTGGACCATGGGTCTTTCTATGCGGAGATTGCATGTTCTCCTTGTGTTCGTATGGGGTTTTTTCCGAACGCTCCGGTTTCTCCCCAAAAAAAAAAAAACAAAAAATAAATAAATATTCAATCTACACCAGCAAGGAGAACATGCAATGTTCACACAGAAAGACCTTGGTCCAACCC
>JARVLU010000001.1:42353744-42372571 GCA_031762415.1 Simpsonichthys santanae | reverse complement strand
AATAGATTAAGTGTGGAACAATGATAGTGTTATACAACAAATACAGAGCTTTATCATTTAATAAGTCTCTGACTTTGCACAGTACTACAATAGATTTAGCTATTTTTATTCTTACAGAATTTATATACTTTGTCATTCTGTTGTGCAATAAACTCAGACTTATAAATAGCACCTTCACATAGTGTCGGGGTTATCAAACTAATTTCCACCGAGGACCACATCAGCTTAATGGTTACCCTCAAGGGCCAGATGTAACTGTGAGACAGTGTAAACGTAGCAAAATTTAATTAAATGTAATGTAAAATAAACACAGCTATGCCTTAATATTAAATAACATATTTTTTTACTTATTCAACTTACAAGTATTACATGTACTGTATATTAGCATAGATGTAGACAACTACATGTGAGTCTAGTTGTTGCTCTGTTATAACATAAAACCTTTTAATTTGCCAGATTATGAAACCCACATCACTCCATAAATCAATGATCAAACATTCCAAGTGAATAAGGAAAAATAACAAGTTATGACATCAACTTACTTCAAAACTTTTTAGGCATAGTTAAGAGGGGCAGAACAGTCCAACCAACAATTGTGAGCTGCTAAGAACATGTGACATTTTTGCATTTTACAACAAACAAATGGCTGCACATAGCCTGGCAAGGGTCACACATCCAACTAATGAGAGCTGTTATTATAGAAATCATTTGTCTGCTTGAACACCTAAACCTGCAATCCCAAATAAAATAGCTGCAAATGTAACATAATATGATAAAAGACATTCAATAAGTATAATAAATTTAAAATGACAACATTGGGGTTGAAGGCTCACTCTGGTATACTTAGCTCCATGTTTGGTGTCAAAATGCTGACGTAGATTGTACTCTTTGACGACCGCCACTGCCTCATAACACAAAAGACATGTTTCTCTCCTTGAAGCACAAACGTTTATTTGCCTCTTTCTTGAAACAGCATTCCATCTGCATCAATTTTTCTCTTCCTGGACATTTTGGGATGATTGTTGGTATTTCTCAATTCCACTTGTTTGGAAAATGATATTGATGTGTGTCTTTCTACACAGTGGAGTTCCCACTTTTGGTTATGGCTAAACCCCGTTGCAGCCTGTCCTCTAAGGGGTATAATGAACTAGGTCTATGGCTTGAGTATTACCCAGAGTAATTTTAGACTAGTTCAGCTTAGGCTGTGTGTGAAGGTGATTCACCCAGAGACACGTTGACGGACTCCATCTGTGAGCCACACCCTTATCTCACCCCATGGCTTGCCCAACCTCGCAGCCAGAGTTGGATCGTCGACCACAGGGAAACTCACATCAACGGTCGCTCACCTTCATTATAGAACTGCAATTCTTACCGATCTGGTTCTATTTAGAATCCAGGATTAGCGAGAGATGGATCAAATCCTCAATAAGGAGGGCTTTGCTTTTGTTTGTTGTGGTGAAGAAAGTGCTGAGTCAAAAGGCAAAGCTCCTGCTTCACCAGCCTGTTTACATTCAAACTATCATATGGTCATGAGGTTTGGATCATTACCTAAAGAACGAGATCCATGGATCCAAGCAGCTGAGAATAGCTTTCTTTGTGGTCAGAGAGTCAGAGTCAGAGTCAGAGAATCTTTATTGTCATTTGCACCACATGTGGTACATGTGATGAAACGAAATTATGTACACAGGGTCCCAGTAGGGAGGTCCAGTAGGGTGGTCCAGTTCAGCCTTAGAGGTTGGGTGAGGAGCTCCATCATCCAGGGGGAGCTTGGAGTAGAGCTGTTGCTCCTCCGCAAAAGGAATCAGTTGAGGTGGTTGAGGTATCTGATTAAGATGCCTTCATTTAGAGGTGTTTTGGGAAAATCCCACTGGGACGAGGCCCTGGAGTAAAGCCAGAACTTGCTGGATGGATTGTGTATCTTCTCTAGCCTGACAGCACCTCGATCTCAACACACATGAGGAGCTGGAGAATGTTGCTGAGGAGAGGGAGGACGGGGTTTCTCTTCTGGACCTGTTGCCTCTGTGAGCCGACTATGAATTGCATTTATTTGTCTTTTTATTTTTGTAAATAAAAGTTGCTCTTCTGTAGCTGCTCAAATAAAAATAAATGATCCTGAGATGGACTTTACTTTGATTTGTCTAAAAACTAAAATATTTTAACATACAGAAACATTATGAGACATTAATTCAGAAGTTGGGCTACACAAAATTCAAATAACTTTTACAATTCACATCAGAAATTACATAAAAATAATGCTGTGTGCTTTAGTTAATTAATTTGTTAATTTATTTATTTATTTGGGGGAATGGGGGGGTACCTTATTCAATGTAACCCACGCTATTAGATTCATAAACATAGTTTTAAAATACTGTACTGTATTAGCTTGAAAATAAATTGTCATGTTTAATAATGAACACTAGAGGGAGGTATTTGACTGCAAATGTAAAACACTTTTTTTTTTTTTTCCATTCTTTGTCCAGATTGAGAATATAGAAATGATTTTCATACTTGCTCCCACGTTAGGATCAAACAAACCAGATGTTCAGCTAAAAATAAACTTTAAAGATCTCACTTCCACTCTTTCACGCTTTGATCTCTCTCTCAGGCCACATGTTGCCCTTGACCTCAGCCTCACCTGCAGCTCATTTCCATGTGTTGACCAAACTTCCTCTTCTCATTTGACTGCATCTGAATGAAGCAACAACATTTAAACCTCAACATTAATGACCCAGACGTGGCTGTCATGAGTTCACAGTCATTATTGGAGGTATCAAGTTTTTAAGCTGCCCCTCAAATGAAGTTTTGCTGGTGAATGGAGCAAACGCTCACAGAGGCACCTGGCTCTCAGCCTGGCCTTCTGTATTGTGTGACTTAATGGGAGGCTGGGTGGTGTCACAGCGGAGCGGGGGGCACCTCTGTCCCAAGATTTGAGTCTGGGGTTACGCTACAACCAGCCTAAACTTCTGTCACCTCCCCCCAGCTTGTTCAGTCCATTCAGTCCAAATGTAACCTCGGTACCCCGCCTCCAGCATCTTTACCCTCTCTCTCTCTCCGCACCGCTCCTCCTCCTCTCCCCCTTTTTTTTTGAATCCCACAGCGAGGCCTCTTTGTGCAGTAGCTCTTGCTGCGTTTGCTGCAAAGGAAAGCGGAGCCACATGTTCTCCTCTGGCTGGACTCATCTTACTCTGTTTGTTCCCAATGTTTAAACCAAAATCAACCCACCCACCCGGAATAAAAGAGGGAAAGTGAGGGTGCACGTCACAACTGTAGTTCTTCTTGAGTTTGTGAACGCCTCGTTGTGAATGTCCAAAGAGCGACAATATTTTTGTGCCCTGAAATCTTCAAAATGTTAGTGTTTAAAAGCAGAGTTCAGAGACCATGCCGTCAGCAAACTGGACAGAAAAACACAAGTCGACACATCTTGAGGTAAAGTTCAGACTCATAGTTTATGTAAGAATCACCTCGTCTGACTTACCTGACAACATTTATGTTATTTAGTACAGCAGCGATGATCTTTGTGGCTGAAGGTGGAAGTTTTCACATTCCAGGTGAGTTTCTCCACAGCTCATGTCTTTGTCCCTCTCTTGAGGTGTTTTGACCTCTGAGCAAAGGTCAGCAGTTCACCGTGTTTAGGTGGCATGTGTGTTTTTAGTCAGGTAGAGTTGCATTCTTAGGTTTAAAACGCTTTTCTCAAATTAGCGTCCAGTGCTAGGAATGTGAACCTTTTAGTGGTTTAGACATCTCAACCTAAATCAAATAGCTGGCTTTTTTATTTTATTGGGTGAAGCCTCATTTCACATTCACATTATAGTGATCCTTTCTCTATTGTTTCAGTAGTTTTTTTTTTTTTTTTCATTTTATGAAACTACTTTTGCAGACTTTGCTATTTTAACCATTTAAATGTTAATGTTGAGCTCATTTAGGACATATTGGCTATGACATCTGGGTTTTCTAACTTTTATACTTTTCAAAATAATTAACATTCCCTATCAAAATACACTGAGATCTCTCTTTGAAAATCTTTAGTAAATGTGTACTATTATTTTTCCTGTCATGGGATTTGTAGTTTCAGACTAAAAGTTAGCTACATTTAGCTTTTAGTTTGTTTTCCTTGTATTAGAAGGTATTTAGCTGTTTTTAGCTTTTAGCTACTGTGTTACCACGTTTGGTTTTAGATTATGTTTTGCTTCTATTATAGTTTAGCTAGTGTTTTATCCTTTTAACAAGCATTTTGGTATTTTTGTTTTTTAGATAGCAGAATAAGCTACTTTTATGTTTAACTAACATTTAGCTATTTTTAACTTTAAGCAAATGTTTTGCTACTTTTACAGTTTAGCTAGTGTTTTACTGCTTTTAGAAAGCATTTTGGTTCTTTTAGCTTTTAGATAACGTTTTACGTTTGCTATTTTTAGTTTCTGCTGGCATTTTACTCCTTTTGACTTTTAACTAGTGTTTTCATGATTAGCTTTTATATTGTGTTTGCTCCTTTTAGCTTTTAGCTAGTGTTATGCATGTTTTAGCTTTAACAACTCAGTTTTGGTTTCTTCAGATTTTTTTTTTTCACTCATTCAGCAATTTCTTTGGTATATATATTTTTTACTGGGGGTGTGGGGGGGGGGGGGGGAGGGGATGTAATACTTGCTTAATGATGCAAGTATCCTGCACTACTACTGCAGTGCCCCTGAGCCACACACAGACCCTCTAGTCTACCTGATCTGCTCATTCCTCTCCAACTTTGACCTCTCTGTGGAATGTGCGGCTGTAAAAGCCTATAAAGTTGCTTTTGCTCTGTCTCCCCTGACCCTCCTTCACCTGCTCCAGTTCTTCTCTTCTTGTTTTTCCACCCCCTCTTTCCTTCCTCCACCCATGAACCGTGGCCCTTCTGTAAAACAGCCCAGCAGATGTGTGACGATGGACGCTTTTCCCAGCTGTCAGCTCTCATGTCAGCTCCTGTTTGGCCTTTAACTCCGCACACTAAGTGTGTGTTCCTACTGTGGCCACCAGCAGCTGTGGCTCAAACATCACAGATTATTATGCCAGAGTTTTAAAGGGAGATATCCTACAATGAGAAGGGACAACGTTGTAGACATTTTGGTCAGAGAGCTTTAAATGAGGTTTGGTGTGATCTCATGAGATATTGGGAGTTTGTGTTGGGGCAGGTTTGAGCTACAACCACACCAGATTTTAACTCTATGAAGTAAATTTAACTAAGTTATAGACATGCTTGTGTTGAATAAATTCAATTAGCTGTAGCGGCCATTTTGAATTGGGCTGACTCCAAACGTTAACTTAAATGAGCACCCAGTGATTACTTTGTAAGAGTTTTATTCATTCTGCCACAAAAAATAGCTTTATTTTTTACAAAAATGTCGTGTGAATGCTGAGTGTTGATTCATTTTGTTGACATTTGCTGCTAAAAGTTCAACTTTCAAGTTTCAACAAGCAGAAAAACAAAAATAATAGTAAAACAGTAGCTAAATGCTAACATTTGCTAAACCAAAAGCTAGTTAAACATTAACTAAAAGGTAAAATTAGCCAAGCAAAAATTTCAAAGCAGAAAACTATTAAGCTAATGATGTTCATTCATTTTCATTCAGGTCTCTCTTGTAAATGAGTCCTCGAGGCTCAATGAGATTAACCTGCCTAAATAAAGGTTGAATGAAAAATTAATTAAAAAATTTTAAATTGAAATACAAAGTATAAACGTTACAAATGCTGACACCCATCTCATGAATGAACTGAACATTTTGAATAGTTAAAACTGCTAAAAAACGTACAGAAGCATCTTTAAACGGGGAAACAAAACATTGACAGGAACTCATTCAGGTGATGCTCTCATCCAGGGGATCAGGATTCTGTTTGCAGGAGAAAAGTGTGGAGAGTTTCCCACGTGCACCTGCGTGGCAGAGCACAAGTGTGTCGTTTTTATTGTGATTATCAACCCAGAGATTCCCGTTTGTTAAACATTTACCCAAAGGCATAAACTGGTTTTATCATTAAGCACCAGCTCTGGTTCAGGCTGAGCGGAAGTTCTGTGTATTTTGTTTGCTCACATTCCTGCACTAAATCATTCTAGCATGAGTAAAGGACATTTTCTCTTGTTGCATTGACATCTGCCTGGTTTGTTGTAAAGTTAGTTTTCAGCACAGTTTTGAATTTATAAGTGCATCTTATTTCTTTATATTTTTATTTAACTCTTGATTGTCGGATTATCATTGTCTATATATGATGAAACGCAGCACATTTCAGTTTTGCACAATTGCCCACTATTCACATGTCTGTTAGCAAAATAGTTCACAAATGCGGATTAAAACCTTTAGGAATAATCAGTGGATATATGTCTAACTTTTAAAGTCAATCCGATTCAAGATCACCTTTAGTGTTATGATCTCTGGGAACCCAGAACGACAAGACGTAAAAGGTGACAGTGTTTATTATTTACAGTGATATTAATTTACATATGTGCAGGTGGTCTTCTGGAACAGGAAGCAGATTGTCAGGAGGACTAGGCCAGGAGACTTCAGAGAAGATTGATATTTGTCTGTCCTTACAGATGGAGAAGGAAGATGGGCGTCATGAATCCCAGAGGGCAAACAAGGCAGGCTAGTGGCTGGAGGGCAAGACACGAGGAGCAGGACCCAGGAGAACCAAGACAGGACCAAAATCAACGGGAGGACTGTAGGCACAACAAAGACACGGTAAGTATTTCTCGCATTGATCACAAAAACTGTCCAGAAGCATAAATACCATAAATAGGAATCAATGCTCCAGTGAAGAGTAGGACTTGACTGCAGAGGTGGAGCTCCTCAGGTGGATGACCATCAGCTGGGCGGCCATCTTGGAGCTGCAGCAAGTGCTACTCTTACATTTAGGCCTTTTATTTATTCTGTGTTAAGTCATTATTTTATGTTTTAAATGACAATTGTGTTGATTATATAACCTGCAGAGTGAAGAATTGTGGGTATTTACAATTTAACAATGTTTATCTCAAAATGTTTAACATGTTTGAAGGTAGCTTGAGTTGAAAGAGTCAAAAGTTAGTTATTTCATCAAAACGGACAAAACATGAAACCTACAAAAAATAAATGAGAATTGGTGACAGAAACACAAAACTATCACTGTAGATCTTTATCTTGACCACTTCGACCTAGCTCTACTTTTTGCACATTAACACCAGTTGATGGGAGCGTCTTAATTAATTTTCTTTTGTGATTTAGAGCAAAGTTGTGTGGGTTTCAAGTTTTGCTACCAAACAAACTCACAAATGTACAATTAGTTTTGTCCAAAGTAAAACGATAGTGGCAACAATCGTTCATTGTCAATGTCAGTCATTGTAACTGTGAGGATTAACACATTTTTTTTTATCATTTTATGAACAGTCTTATGTCCTGTTTTATGGCTGTTCTGTTTTGTTATCTATAGTTTGGGGATCTTTGTGTTTGATTTATGTTACTTAGCTTCATCTGATCCGCCTGTCATCTTTTCATCTGCATTGGGCTCCATCTGTAAAACGCTCCACCAACCTTCAATGTATCTTCTTTTTTGGTAGTTTGCAATTGTTGCTTTCCATTAAATAGCAGTGCTTGTACACAACACCAGTGTATTTGTTTAAAATAGAGTGAAAACAGTTGATGACTGTACTGGCTTTTTAAATGGTGTCATAATTTGCAAAGAGGTATCTTAACCAATCAGGATCAAGCTGTTGAAAGTATGATTGAATCATAAAGCTGATCTAAGTCTACATTGATTTCTGTTCAGTCAACAACAAGCTTAGCATTTCTCGACTAAATCGCCCACTGCCTTTTATGCTAGAGTTTTAGACGAATATTTTATTTTGAGAAATGAAAGCGTTATAGCTATTTTGGTCAAACCCTGAAGATAACATCTTGCACGGCAATCTTACATCATATTACGAGAAGTCCCTCTCAGAGTGTTGTGAATGACTCCGCTTCAACTGCATCAAGTTTTGGTTCAACATTTGTAATGAACGCTTCTGAAGCATCCACACTATTGTGATTTGTTTTTGTTTCGTACATTTTTCAGCATCTTTCTTGTTTCACAATTTTTGTGCTGTTTCAACAAATCATATATCAAAATGTTCTGCTCTTTCAGGACAGTTCAATTCAATTCAACATACTTTATTAATCCCAAAGGGAAATGAATTGTTGTAGCTCATCTTGGTTTCATTAGAGTTGTTCTAGATGCTGATGTTGGGCAGGAAGGACCTCTTGTAGCAGTGCATCCCACATAGCGGAGCCAAAGAAACTGGCTTCAGATGCCGATCTGTCCTCCCAGACCCAGCAGACCTCTCAGTCCTCTTGAGCAGCAGGGCTGCCTGAATGCCAAGCAGAACTCCTCCCCAAGTGATGGCCATTTCTCCCAGCAGCCTGCTGAGCCCCTCGCCACCATGGACTTAACTGCAGGTGCCAGGGTACGGGCTCGGTCCTCCCAGTTTCACGAGCCAAGTTTCCAGCTACCTCCAAGATTTTGGCGGTCAGGCACTCGAGCACTGCCTCCAGGTAGACAGTAATGCATCCACGGTACCTCCTTTTCAACTCATTTGGGGCTGTAGTTGAGGTAATATTTGAGCTTTGAGATGTTTATCAGCAGCTCCCAGTTGTAGAAAACCACCTTGTTAGTATGATTATGCATCATAACAAATGTCCAAAAGTAAAAAAAGGTTTCAGTAAAAATCCTTCCAGTGGCAATGCATATGTCAAAAAGTGATTTACATCCAGAAAAAAGGTTAGCAAAATCTCAGAATGAATGTAAGAGAGCTACTCCAATATGCAGCCACCTTGAGCGGCGCAATTCTGGAACTAATCCTGCTATGACTTTTGGTACTGGTGCAACTTTAGCTTTTTGAAATATTCAGCTTTTTCTGCCACTTTTTTTTTTCTCATAGAAAATGAATTGAGCTCATTTTACATCCTTCAGTTCTTTAGATGTGTTAACAACCTTTTACTGCTGCTTTCACATTTTGATCTGGTTCAGCTTCTTTCAGCTTCCTTGTGCAAATTCAAACATTTTTTCAGCTACTTTCAGCTAATTTCAACAGTTTTTTCAGCTATTTTTATTGTGATCCTTTCCGCTTCTTTCTGCTAACTACAACGTTTTTGTGCTTCTTCTAACTTCTGCTAATTTCAGCTTTTACTGCTATTTCAACTAATGTTTAGCTGTTTTATGCTAATTTTAGCTTTTCAGCTAATTCCACATTTTTGCAGTTTTTTCAAAAATTTTCAGCTTAATTTAGCAAAAATGTGCTTTCTCCACTTCCATCTGGCAATTTAAGCTTTTTTCTGCTTTTTTAGATACTCTTCAGCAAGTTTTTTTTTTTTTTCAAATTTCAGCTTTTGTTCAGATAATTTCCACTTTTTCTGCTCATTTTTGTTTCTTTCAGAAAATGTGTTCTTTTTGCTTCCTTCCGCTAATTTAAGCTTATTCTACTATTTCAGCTAGCCTATTCTTTTTTTTTTATTTTTTAGCATTTTTTAGCTAATTTTGGCTGTTTTCAAGCTTTTCGTGGTAATTTTTTTTTACTTCAAGCCTAATTTACTTCTTTCTACTAATTTCAGATTGTTATACTCCTTTCAGATTTTTTCTGCTATTTTCAGTTATTTCTATTTAGCTGTTGATGCCATTTTTAGTTTTATCAGTTATTTTCACTTTTTTAAGCCCATTTCAGCTCTTTCTACTTCCTTCTGATAGCTTAAGCTTCTTTCTGCCTTTTCAGCTACTTTTGAACTATTTTTTGTTCATTTCAACTTGTTTTAGCTAATTTCACAATTTATGTGCATATTTCTGCTTATTTAGAACTAATTCAGCATATATGTGTTCTTTCTGCTTTCTTCTGGTAATTTAGGTTTGCTTTTCCTTTTCAACTTAAACACAGCATTTTTTTTTTTTTTTTTTTTTTTTTTTGGAGAGGGGTAGTTTCAGCCATTTTTCAGCAAGTTCTTCTGCATTAAGCATTCACATTGCATTTTTGCAGGATGTGCAATTTCTCTAGTTAGAGCTATTTTGTGTGTGTGTTGGTTATCACAGCTAAAGTCAAATGGACAAAACAGATGGGTAAAAACCATCTTGCGCAGTCATTGCCTTGCAGCAGCAATAAGAGCATCGGCACAAGAAAAGGTCCACACCTCCGTTTGGTCCATGTTTTCATGAGAAATGTTTGTGACACTCGACTTGTAGAGTAGGCACTGCTTTCACTTCCTAATGTAGATGTTCAGAAGATAATTTATATGAGCTGGTTTGTTACAAGCACATCTTTTGTTTTAACTTGATTTAACCTCTTTGTCTCTGTCTCAGCATCTGGCTGCTGTCCCAGACCTCTCTGCTCATCCCTGGCAGCTCTTATCCCTCGCCTGTTGCCCCTACTGCTCCCCTCCTCTCTGCTGAAAAACTGCTCCTTTCTGGACACTTCAGCCACCTAAGCCCCAGCTTCAACTCTTCTCCAGGCTCCAGACCTCCAAGCCCCGACCTTGACGGCGCACTCGGGTCCCGGCTTCGGGCCCCCCTGCGTTTCCACCTTCTCTCTGAGCCAGCTGCTGTCACCTTCCCAGCCATCCAGCCCAGCATGAGAAGCCTAGCAGCTGTTGATCAATGGGCAGCCGGGGCCAACGCCTGCCTGCCCCCTCCCCTGACCTCCTACCCTTACCCCACAGACACAGAGAGATGCACGCACACACACACTCCCCAGGGAGGCAACAGATGGGGGTCAGCCAGAGGAAAGGGGTGTGGCAGGGTACAAAAGGGATGGGTTAGGTGCATGTTTTTGTCTGTTTGTTTATCAAATAGCTTCTCCAACGAGAAGAGGTTCACAACGTGAGTGTGTGTGTGTGTGTGTGTGTGTGAGGGGCTGTGGCTGGACATTTGCTCGCCGTGTGTCTCCATTATGGACAGGTGTTGGCGTCAGCAGTGTCCAGACTCGTTTCAGCAGCTGCTGCCACCCCTCTCCTCCCCCACAGTTCTCTCCTCTCATCTCTCCCTCCCCTGACAGATGTAGCCACACCACCACCACCTCTTGGCTTTTTATGGGCCCAGCTTGTTTTGACTTTAAATATTTGCCCAAAACGTGCACGCTCTCCTTCAGGGAGCCGACGAGGAGCGTGTGACGTAGAGAAACACACTCGCTGCGTATGAACTCATGCACCCTCCCAGATGGAAACCCTGTTCAAGAGGAAGTTTAGATTTATTCTGGATGGGGTGTGGTGGTTCAAACAAAGCTTTCATTGTAGGTTTTTACACTGCTTCACTCTTTGAGTGCTTTTTTTTAGCACCTTGTATACATCCTCAATCAAAAGCATCAGTGTTAGGTTATGCAGCCACAAAGCATCCTCGCCAGCTGGGTTCAGCATCAGGAGGAGAAAAAGACACAGCGAGAGCTAAAGGAAGTATTTGGGCTTCAAGGAGAAGAATGGTGGAGCGCACCTTGTGCCATCTGGGCCAACTCCCCCTTGCACAAATATCTCTCCTTCCTCACTTCCTCCCCCTCCTCCTTTCAGCCCATTAGGAGGGAGGATTAAGGTAGTGGCACTTACAAGTTGCAACTGACAGGAGCACACTCAGCAACAGATTTAACTGTCCAGGGGAGGACATTAGGGAGGTTGAGAAGCAAAAGGAGGAGCAACATGAGATGACCATAAAGATGAGCTGATCAGACCAAAAGGCTGCACATCAGGAAGGTTGTTATACCTGCAAAAATGAACTTTCCTCACAGGCCCTCTCAGCTGATTCATCTTTAAAAAGTGATTGAGCGAATGCCCAACAGATGCTGGTACAGTCACTGCGGTGTCTCCCAGTCCATAACACCAACTCGCCCCCTCCACTCACCTAACAGGCCAAGATGGGAGGGCGGGGGACAGCAGCTATGGATGGCGCCCATATGGCCGCAGCTGATGGGGGTGATTGTCGGTATTGTTCACTTTGTCAGCGATCCTGGGGATGCGGGAAAGGGCTAATGATAATGCCGAGTGCAGATGTGCGTCGGAGCAGCCCAGTCGTTAAGAACAACAGCTTGTGTTTTGTGTGTGTGTGCGTGTGTGTGTGTGTGAGGGAGAATAAGAGTTACAGCCACAGCTGCTTGCCAGCCTGTTTGCCTTCTTGTGGAAAAACCTTCTGGAGAGCCGTGCACAAACGCACAACCATACACACCACATGAACGCTCACACACAGCTGTTTGGGCCTTTAATGCAGGTCTGTGCTTCTGCCCATGAAGTGAACAGTTCAAGCACTGAGGCCTTTTTATTTAAAAAAAAAAAAAAGTTCTGATTAATCATGTTAATGTTACCTTCATAAATAAATTGTCTTCAACCTATAAAGTTTGGCAAGTTTGCTCTCATATTCCTGTCAAATAAATTGTATGTGTTGCACTTTTTCTTTAGCTCTCCTGGTTCTGCAAAGCACAACTGTGATTTATTTTATATATTTTACCCCTATATAGCACTTTTTATATTCCACTCAAACGCCAGTACGTTCAGTGTCTTGCCCAAGAACACTTTGGTATGCTGCGAGGCCTGGGATTCAAACCGGCACCTCTCCAAATGGAAGCTAACCTCCTTACCACTATGCCACGCTGACCCCTACTTTTGGTATACAGTATTTAGACACTTTTCAGTTTCTGCCACTTGATCATTAAAATGTTAAAAAGAACAGAAAACATCAAGTCCAAACTATGCATCTGATTCAGATCTAGATTATAAATCAAATTACAGGAAATTTAATCCTAATTTAACACATTTACCTACAATACGTTGTGAAATTCGAATGGGGGTGGTGCTGCCGTAGCTCAGTGTTTACGTGCTGCCCGTTCAAACTCAGGTTGCATCAGGATGGTCATCCGGCGTAAAACTATTGTCAAATCTTTCATGCGACTTCACTCAGTGTAGGAACCCCTGCAGAAGGGAGCAGCCAAAATAAACTTTACAATATATGAAATTCTAATGAGTAAAAAACATCTATATTGTATCAAATCATCATTTTGTTGCAAACTGCCCCATCATGAGCAACACAATGGAAGAAACCTTCAGTAGAACCAGGCTCAAGATGAGCACCCATCTACCATCTTGCGACAGGAAAGAGATCCAGCCACGGGAAATTAGGGACTGGTCCATGTGTCGTTTCTATTCAATGGAAAATATCCACAGGTCAATGACAGCAATAATTAAAAATATAAACATGGAGAGAGAATAAAGACAGTAGCAGAGTGAGGAAATGTGGTCAGCTTGTCCTCCAACAGTCTAAGTCTAAAGCAACATGACAATGGCGTAGCTCAGGAAATCCAAATTGACCCAAACTACTGTATAGGATTTATCAAAAAGGAGTGTCACCCCTCACATATAGTAAATGAAAGTTGGTTACACCAGCGAAGAGCCTGATAATGCTCTTCTTTTTGTTGAGGTGGAAAGAGTACTGAAATTTGTACTCAAGTACTGTGACACTGTTTAAATTGTACTCAATTACAAGTAAAAGTACTGGCGTTATAAAAATACTTAAGTACAAAGTACTCTTAAAAACTACTCAAACTATTAATTACTTGTTAACCAATTGATGTTTTATTGTGTTAACAGAAGTCATTCAGTTTGATTTACAGGTAGTCCTCGACTTACGACGTAGATCCGTTCCTACGCGGCGTCATAAACCAATTTTCGACGTAAGTCAGAACGTACGTTAATACATGCGCAGTACCTGTGTTAACAAACGCGTAAACCGATTTTCGACTTAAGACGGAATGTACGTACGTAATTATTGTACCATATGCATGTATGGTACCCGTTTTACCAAGCACTTAGCCTATCCGAACGCAGTACCCAACATAATTATCAAAAAAACACATAAAATACTATTGTACCTACCGTACTGGGATGCTAGTGATGCCGTCCTCCTCCGCAAAATACGTAGTTACCTGTACAGTACATAATGGATTCCTCCGCCGCTGCACCACGTACAGTACAGTAATGCATTCTTCCGCTGCTGCGCCACTGCGTTACGACGTTTAACGACGTAAAACCGACGTAACCGCGTAACTCCTAATAAGGGAGATGCGTCGTAACCGCGAAACGTCGTAACTCAAGACTGTCGTAACCCGAGGACTACCTGTACTCCTGTTTTTATTTTTCATTTTATCTAGTGGATTAAATACAATAAACCTAAAAACATCATGTTTAGTGAAGCACTTTCACAGTGTTGACGAATTTCTACGTGTTGAGGAAGACTTGGCCTGCTCCTCACCCTCCATCTGCTTGGAAGAATCTGTTTTGTAGCCAGCGTCCGGCGCTGATCATGTGCCACAATCACTGACTGTGACTAGTCGACGTGAAATTTAAAAACTCGAGAGATGTCCTAGAGTTGACTAGTCTATCCAACCCTTACTTGGTTGTAGCCATTCTTGTTTGCTAATGTTGATCAGCTGTGGTGGCCATCTTGAACTTGGTTGTTCTCAAAAGTTGATCAGGAGCTGATGTTCACCCAGAGATAACTTTCTGAGAGCTTCATGGAAATTCACACATGTGATATTTTGCTAACAGACGGACACGGTTCACTCTAATGGTTACAGGTTAGGTTTTAAGCAAGAGTATTATGCAATGTGTAGTGCTCGGAGTGTGTTTTGGAGAAAATGCTCAGCTACTACCACACCACACGTTTGCTCATTATCTGTTAAACTGGTTGAGTTCTGACCTTTTTTGCAGTTTTCAAGTTTGCTTAGCTGGAGTGGCCATTTTAAATGGTGCTGACTCCAGAAGGTAAACCAGTGTAGATGTTCACTCAATGATTACTTTCTCAGATTCAGTAAAATCTGTCCCCATGTGATATTTCACCAACAAAACAGAGACGTGAGCAAAACCGTTGTCTTTCTCCTTCAGCAGTAACAAAGATCCCAACTTGTTTCACTGCTTTAAAACAGTTTGTTCCACCGTTTATATATAAATATAAATAAGTGTTTGCTCCGTAACATCTGTGTCTGTTTTGCGTCTGTGTTGACTGAAGTCTATAATTCTGCGTCCTCTAGGCCGCTCGGCAGAAGATCCAGTCGCTGGAGACGAGCGTGGACAGCTTCCTGTCCCGGGAGAGTAAAATGAAGCACATGATTCGCTCCCTGGAGCAGGAGAGGGTGTCTTACCAGAGGACCATAGAACGCATGCGTTCCTGCCTTCCCCCCGATGCTCTGACAGATGTGGAGATGACCCAGATCAAAACAGGACCCAACGGGAAAGCCCAAACTGCAGCCAAGAAGCCCTGATGGTAATGGCGGGGTGGGGGGAGGGGGGGCAGACGCACAGGCTGGATGCTGAGACAAATGAAGGCTCCGCCGTACTGCTGAGGTGTGAGCATTTTGTCAAAGTGTGATGTCCCGAGACCAACAGGCTGGACTGGGGGGGTTATTATGTAATGCTGGTGGGTGGGAGGAGGCTTCTGTTATACTTCACAAAGTTTTGAAGAAGCTGCTGTTAGTCTCAGCTGTTTACCAGTTTGAAGAGAAGTCAGCGTCTGCATCACGCTTCAAGATCACACCAGTCCTGATGAGGTCACTACCTGAGCAACACCACACACACGCAGCAAACACGAGGTGCCTGTTGGAAAACAAACTTTTTGGACCTTAGGTTCAATTAAAGCCATCGCCGGAGATCCTGACTTGAAGATTTTTGTTGTTTTCAAACTTAAAGGACGACAGCTCAGGAGAGTTGCTTTGCTTTCTTATTTCATCTACTTCACTTCAAATGCGTTTTGATCGTAATTCCCCCCGGAATGATTGAAGCAATATTCATGTTATCATCACTGTGTACTTGCCTGCTTTAGTTTTAGTCTGATGTAACGTGTAGTATGTTTTCTTTCTCCCACCACCTTTATGCGTGAAATCTTTGCACTTGCTGTTTTTTAAGGAGGAATTGTTTTCTTCCAGAGCTCAGGCAGGATGTGAGGTTGTCTGCCTCGTCGACTTCCTGTGTGAACAGCTGCACGGCCACACAGCCACCTTCTCTCTTTTTTTTAAATCATCATCTACAGACACCAACTAAGAGTTGGCACTAGGCCAGTCGTGATATATAATAAATCAATTAATCGCATGATGTCGGATTTATCGATTCCTCGTGTCTCTCTCTACTGAAGACACTGGATGTCAAAAGGCTCAAGTCCGGTGTTCTTCACTGACCCCGCCCTTTCTCTTTTCTTTTTAAAATCCATTTTAACGTTCCAAAATCATGTTTTTAGATCGTTAAAAGCAGCTAAGCTGAGAAGCTAAGCTATGAGCTAAGCTAACAGGCTGACCTTGGAAAAAAAAACTCCATTTTGTTGAAGCTCCAAATTCATGGTTGAAACCTGTGCCTTCGTGTAAAAAGTTTTTTCTCTGAAAAAAGAAGTTAAGAACTTGTTTACTGATTTTTAAAAAAATGATTATTAAAAGCTTTGTCTGACAAATGCTATGCAAAAGAGCTCAAGCCACACTGAGCATCCGCCATTTTGAGAATCAAAAAACAGTAAGGAGAGACAGCCCATGTCACGTCAAGAGGCCTCCCTCCCATTTTTCTTAAAGACATGCTGCTCGCTCTCTCACTATCCCTCCTTTGGTTCAAACAGTCTTATACTGCCATCCAGTGGTCAAAATAGTACTACACACAAAAACTAACCATCATTTCTTCTTAAATTTGACAATAATTACTAACGGTAATTATTGTCAAATTTAAACACAATATTATCATTTATCGCGATAATTTTTTTGAGACAATTAATCGCCCAGTTATCGTGACAGGCCTAATTGTCTCTCCCCAGGAGTTGCAAAGGCCTTTAAGGTGGAGCTGAATGTACACACTTTGTTTATGTTTGTTGTTTATGGCAGTTATTGTTGAGATGGTAACGTCTGCTACGTTCGACTTTAAAACCAAGGAGCTCGTGTTGTCTCGCTCGGCCTTCGAAGAAGATGCAGTGCTCCTTTTAACTTCAGCTTTGCAGAACAACTCGAGTGTTGAGGTGAGCAAAGCGCAAAGGAGGAACAAGAAGAAGTCGAGCACACTCGAGCCTCCTTTTCTCTGAGTACTATATAAAATATATGCACACACACACGCTGCAAAGTGGCTGCGCACAGACTGTTAGTGTTTTTAAAGTGCGTCCCTGGCTCCCTCCTCAGTTTTGTTTTATTCCACCTCCGAGTCTGACTCACCATTATCAGTTTGTATCGAAGGAGGCGCAGTCCGAGTCATCCTTAAAATCAAATCAGGGTGTTTATCAGTCCTCCTGTCCTCGGGGACAAGTGACACAGTTTTGTCCATTTTCAGTGGAAAGTTTTTGCGCTGAAGCTTCAGTCCAAGCGGGCCTTATCACGTGGCAGCCAGCGCTGCGTGTTTGTTTAGCTATCACATGCACACGCCCTGTGAACTGTCAGTACTTTAGTTAAATCACAGCAGCAAGATTGTGCAGGGGTGTAAATATAGTTCCCTGTTAAATAGATTTAAGAGCTGATTTTAAAAATCTGTTGATGGTAAATGTAGTTTGTGTAACTACAGTGTTTGTGCCGCTTAGTCGCAAAACCAAAGATGTTTTGTTTCTTAGAAACTATTGAGTTGATGAATTTATGATCTCTAAAGGACACGTGATAAGACACCAAACACTGGGACTAGGTATTTGATTTATTTTTAATTGGGTGTTTTTTTGTGCCCAACCTTTCAGGTCTAATCAGAAGGACTTTACTGAGGTCTGAGGTTTTTTTTTTACTTTACATCAGGTTCTTTAAGTCCTGACTTACATCACTGTGCTGGAACCTGAGGGCTAATGGTACAAATAATCTAATCATGTCCTTTTAGCACATCAACTATAGCCTGTAATGGAAATCTTTTGTACGTGGAAATGTAATATTGTGTAAAAGGCTAAAGGACAGTTTTTGAGTCTATTTAAAGGTTTTTCAATCTTTTTTTATGCTTTGGGCAGAGAACTACACATAAAAATCCTTGTTAATAGTGTTTTGAAAAGAATCTGTCAGATTTGTACAAATTTCTGAATTTGTCAAAGTATTGTAAAATAAAATGAAATTAAATTACTTGATTTTCAGGTTCCAATTGTTGTTGCCTCATTGCTTTTAAAACTGAAGTAAAGCAAGTTAAATTATTTATAATAGTAAATACAGTAATAAATAAAAATGTTGAAAGCTTGAAAGAATCCAAGTATGTGGAAACTAAATAATTAAAGTAAAAATTAGAACAATGGACTTATAAAGCTCACATTTAAACTCTACTTTGTATAAAATTATAAATAAATACTGTAGTTTTGGACGTAAATGTTTTTTTCCTGATACTGGTATTTTACATGTTCAAAATGAGCAGTGCCTTTTTGTCATATTTTGTTTTTATATACCGGTACTTTTAATTAATTTATGACGGAGTTAACTTTTTCTGTTGTTGCTGTGAATGTTCTGTAACATCTGTGTCCTGCTGCCAGTCTTGGCCAGGATTCTCTTGAAAAAAAAAAGATTTTTAATCTCAGTGGGATTTTCCTGGTGAAATAAACATTAAATAAAAATAAACAGGTGACAGTCCAGGCTAACACATGAATTTTAAACTGGGAGGGGGAAAAAAACTGGTTAAAAGCTTCTCGTTGCTCCTTCAACATCTTAATGGCAGCATTGCTTGTGATTGCGAGGTTGCAGCTTCAAATCCCTGGACTGTTACAATAAAGTTTGGGTGGGAAACTACAAACCGGATTCCAAAAAAAGTTGGGACACTAAACAAATTGTGAATAAAAACTGAAGGCAATGATGTGGATGTGCCAACATCTAATATTTTATTCAGAATAGAACACAAATCACAGATCAAAAGTTTAAACTGAGAGAATGTATCATT
>JARVLU010000001.1:42335817-42347174 GCA_031762415.1 Simpsonichthys santanae | reverse complement strand
TAGACAATCTCATTTTAAAACTCTGGCATGGAAGAAATGCTGGGCTTTTCCAAATGTACTGTAATTTCACCTCAATATTTAATAATTTTCAGGGCTGAATTTTTAAATCGATTGATGCCAGAACGCAAATAGTGAGCGTGCTGGCGGAGTTGGGGTGGGTCCTCCCCCAGAAAATTTTGAATAAAGCAGATGCGATTTCCTACAGTTTAGTAAATTTTAATGGGTTGTTAAACATCTACATCTACCTACATTTGTAAACACTTCACTTCTGTCAAGCATCCACCACTCCCCCATCCCCACCTTATTTGATGGAGTCATCAAGTAAGTTGGGCTCGGAAACAAGCTCGACACTGTCTCTGCTCGTTGTTGTCGACTCCACATGCTAGCTTCCAGGCACCTGCCTGCAGCTGCCTGTGGGCTCCTGCCTGCATACGACTGCCTGGTTAGCTGGGTACTCACCCCCACTACCCTTTTAGGGTTGGAGATTATTGTAAAGGTAGATGCAGAAATGTTACTTGAAGAGGCAGCTCATATACGCTCGTAAGTAGCTGTTGTGTTTAAAATTAGTGTTTATGCAATTATTTTCAGTTTACATATCCAATATAAGTTTATTTTGTTCAAGGCAGTCATGTTAGTAAGCCTGAGAGTTACCAGATCCAAGCAAAGAGATACAGGAACGCACCCTGTCAAAATAAGAGCGTCCCCCCAGATCCTGTTCCTGCAGGATCTGGCTCAAATTAAAGTGCAAACATCTGGACTAGGACAATGGACATCTGGCTTGCTCACTGGGTGTTTTGCCCACAGATGGCCTGTGTGAGTTCAGACCCGATGGCGCCTTTTTTTTGTCATTGTAATTCATCAGTTTTGAACTTTGGATTATTTGACACACTAACTCTTACTGTAAATCCTTTGATTTATTAATTTTCAGCACTTTTCGTTTTGTTCTTCAAACCCATCGCAGGGAGAGTGAGAGTGAACTTCATGCTTTTACAACACCATTACAGCTGGCTGACTGCTGCTTGCATGCTGTATTTGTATGTGCATGTGTACACATGTAAAACACAGCAGGCAGGTGCACCAGATGTCTACACGCACACACACAGTCACCGTGCAGTACCACCGTTAGCAGAGAACAGCAGCCTGACAGGTTGAGTTAGTGACATTAACCCCCCACCCCACCCCCAAACATGACCCCACCAGGTCACCATGGCGATGATAAAGTGCTGAGTCGTGCACATGTGTCCTGGTGCCAGCAGGGTCCAACAACACCCTGAACACACCCCGTTAAGGCTCCTTATCTGGCACACGCAGCTTGGGGAAGCGTGAAAGGAGCTTTCAATTTCTGCAAAGGCCTCATTGTTCCCTAAATCTAGTTGATGTTTTTGCTCATGTCTCGGTGTGCGTGTGCGCTTACTTGCCTGCGCTGTTAGCAAAATATCTCACAAACCATGAACAGGAACAAATGTGAATGAAACACTCAGAAAGTAATCACTGGATGCACATCTGCAACGGATTAACAACTGGTCTCGAGACGGCTGCCGCAGATGTGCAGGTAATGGGGTACGGTTTATGTGGTGGTAGCTGAGAGTCATCCTCAACACACAGTGTGAGGAGAAACACATCTCATGAGATGTGGCTGCAGCGGCCATGGTGGATTAAAACTGTTGTTCCATCCAGAACAAGTTTTAATCGATTTCAGCTTCGTCAAACGAGTTCTTCAGATTGAAACATTTGCCTCCTTGTATGTATTCGCGTCTTGCGTCTCTCCTTTCCTGAAAGAGCACCACAAAGGACGATGCTGTTTAATCCCACCACAGTTTAGCCCAGAGGAAAGACCAGCTGGGGGGCCTTTGTGTTTGTGAGCTAGCAGGTTGGATAAACCTGTTACTTATGATTGTGCGCACGCAAACCTGAGGGTGTTGAAAACAAAAGCTCCGTAACTCACTTGTATGAATTTCTCTCTAGAGGTTAAGTGAATGCGTTTAATGTGGAGGCTGCAGAAGTGTCTTTGTGGGGGTGGTGGGTGGATGGGGGCCTCTCACAGAGACACACAGATCCTCAAGTTCGAGTTGCGTTATCTTTTGTTTCCAGGGAAGGGGGGAGAGGGTGACTCGCTGGGACTCTGTGTCTTCTGATTTTCCCAAAAAATAAAAAAAAATCCCTCCCCTGTTCCCTCCTCACCCCCCCCCCCCCCCCAACTCCAACCCCTGTCCCAGCCAGTGCAGTACCACTGTATTGTCTGCTCGCAGGCGAGCTGCTTGTTGCTTTGCCTTCTGTCCTGCTGTGCCGAGTGCTCAACAAAGGAGCTCTTTTAAATATGTAGACAATCCTGGATCACTTGCACGCACACACGCACGCACGCACGTACACACACGCACTTTTGTCTCCCTCTGTCAATTCTTCCCCGGCTAGACCTGGCCTGGGAACGTTTCCTTTTTTTTTTTTTTTTTTTCATGGAGAATCAACAAGTCTCAGACATAAAAAGGATGCAGGCGGGCCTTTTCTCTCCAGCGCACGCTTTGAATGAGCACTTTGTGGCGTGGCCGAGGCTAAGAGCTGGAATCCTGTTTGTTATGGTGCTTTGTTCTTACTGTACATTTACACGCCTTCTTTCATAATTAGACTTTGTAATAACGATAATAAAAAACAGCAAAAACACAAAGTTAGACATCTTGAAATGATGAAAACATCTGTCAAGCTGATTTGCTGTGTGGCTGTAATGAAGGGGGCCTGGATTTTTTATTTTTTATTTATTTTGACAAATGCAAACATCAGGGCGTCTCCACATGTCCACTCTCTTCTTTATCTCCTCCTCCTCGTGGTACGGGAGCCCTCCCTGGCAGCTTGGCAGAGTCGGCTCCCTCACGCGATGCAGCAGAGTGCAGGGGCCCAGGCCCCAGACAGGAGCCCAAGCTGGTCTCGGCCTCCTAACATGTTGAGCTGGCCCGCCTTGGGCACAGCCAAATGGTTCTGCAGCTGCCCCTTTGTCCCGCTTCCTTAAGTAAACAAAGGACAGAAACAAATTAATGACCTACATTCACAGCAAACCTCGCGGAGGCAGAGAGGGAGCAGTTGTCTACAAGCAGATGTTCACGTCCAACGCCGCAGACTTAATGATCAGCAAGCGGCACAGAATCGAACAGAGGATTGATGTCTGCAAGGATCCGTGAGCAGGTAGCTCTTTTTTAAAAGTTATCACCTTGTCATCAAATCTCTTTAAAAAAAGAAGCTGAATTAGTTTTTGACCATGAAAAAAAAAACAAATATTAAACTTTGTGACACTTGAACACCAACCTAAGATCTTTTTATTACTTCCAGTAAGTATCTATACAGTATTAGACATCAATCAGGCAGAGGACAATGTCATAAAGATTAGTAGTGAGCTTATCGTGTTTGTGTGTGTGTGTGTGTGTGTGTGTTGGGGACTTACTGAAGAGACCATCTGTGGCCTAATGAACGCTGCTCCTTGGCCTGTGTGCAGGGGCTTTTAGTGCATCTGTAAGAGCAGGTTTACTGAGCAGCAAGACATTAGCTAAAGCTGATTTCTTTACTGGAAACCTGTGCTCCAAGGCCTTTGGAAGAAAGCTGTGTGTGTGTGTGTGTGTATAGGAGGGTAAAATCTCAACAAGCTGCTGCACATTTTCTTCCGAAACGCAGCGGTATATATGAAAATTTGGGTTAGCGCACAGAGCTTTTGCAGGCTGTTGTTGCACGTTCAAGCACGAATCGCTGCGAAGCTTCCTGAACACACACACGTAATTTCCACCCACATGACAAGTGACAGAAGGACAGGAGGCCAGGACCTCCTGCTGGGTCCCTTCTGCAGCACGACACTCAGAGTACCGATGCAGACACGAACTTAAACGATGTGAGCGTTTAGTGATTATCATCTAAAAATAAATAAAATACAGTAAAACATTTCACACACGAACGCTGAATTTCAAGATTCTTATAATTTATTGCAGTTTGCACACAATTTAAAAATGTCAACAACAGCACACCAAAAAAAAATTACAAAACTAAATACAATTAGAATTTACTCCCCTTGAGAAAAACAAACAAAACAAAAACAAACTATGATTGTCAAAGCTAAAATGACTAAATCTGAAAGAGGAACTTAAGAGATTAAATTAAATTGTAATCTCAACAGGGAGCAAATAGATCTCAATCAAAATCTGCCTATTTTCCCAAGACTGTGATTGTCCTTTTTCAAAAGAGACAGTCATTTTAAGCACCCACCTCCCCCCACAATCCTCCAACCCTTCCTAAAAACTTAATTTTCCCCAACCTTTGCTTCACAAAAAGTCTCCCCCCTTCAAGTAAGCACAGCAAAAAAGATGGAGGTGTCGTGAGGGCGATTCCTTCAGTGAACTCCACCTGACACTCACACTTAAATAAAACGAACAAAAAAAAAAGTACAAATAAAACAATTTTTTTTAAAAAAAGAGCCCGGAGTACAGCAGTTTAAGGCGGTCAAGCACAACCTGAACAGAACATAAAAGAAATAAATAAACTAAAACAGCAGCAGCGATGAAAACAACAGCAGGATGGGGGGTGGGGGGGGCATATGCAGAGGCGCTGCCAGTGAAGAAATAACATTTCAGGACCAAAACGAGACGACGTGGTGCAAACTGCTGCAATGTCACCCACACTGTTGCGTTGGCAAAGCCCTGCAGGTGCTACCAGATGACGGGGCATGCAAACACACAAATCTGAGAGAGGAGGAAATGTGGAGCGTCCAGATCTCTGCCAAATGTTCCTGGGATTGTATAAACGCTTGACCATCTTTTTTTAAAAACTTAACACAAAAATAATAATTGTCAAACTGACGCAGCCTCAAGCCGAACCCAACGTTTACATGGAAACACGAAAAAAGTTGACCAGTTATTGAATGAAAATATAACGAGAGAAAATGTGTCTGGTAAAGTCAATTTACATTTTCCGCGAACCATTCCTTAACGCTTTACAGTATCAAATACTTCTTAGCATTAGAAATGTGTATTTATTTTTAAATAATTTTTTATTTTTATTTTAGCAAAACTCTGTTTTCATGTCTTTTAGCTTAAAAAGGTGCAAACAGCGAAGCCAATTCTCTCCCGTTTAGGGACAAAGGCCACACGGATGTCGTGTTGACGTCTGTGAGAATCGCTGCACCGAGCAGCTCGGCTCGAGGTGACAAACTTATCTGACCTTTCAACTTTCAGTAGGAGAGCTCAGGCCGAGGTTCTCTCAGCCTGAGCTCTCCTACTGCACACGAGTGGACCAAAAATAAGAGGGCAAATCTGCAGCGTCAATTAGAAATGGCTTGACCGGTTTTAAAAAAAATAAAAAATAAAATAAAGGTAGGACCCACGGGAGAAGGAAGTAAGTGTTGGGGAACATTTAATGCCTAAGGAGGAGCAGGAGGACGAAGTGCTGGGTGGATGTAGATCTTCAGTAGGCTAAATTTACTGGTACTAACCAAGTCACACACTCAGAAACACACACACACACACACTCAGAGCAGAGAAAATCAGTGCATAAAGACACAGGCTTACAATGCTTTATCGTTTTGCTTCCACATCCGACAGGAACGCATTCTGAAACGTTCCTCCGGGAGCTCAGCGAGAGTTTAAAAAAAAAAAAACGAGCCTTCACTGTCAGGAGTTTTGCTGTTCAAACATTTCCCCCCTTCAATGCAAAAACAACTTAAAAGGTTGAAGACGAAATCAAATGTTCATGCATTTGCCTTCCCATAGTCATGAGAATAAATTCATCTTTTCAACAGACCGCACCCTGGAGTAGTATTCACAACAAAAAAAAAAAAAAAAAAAAGAAGGAAAGAAAGAAAGCCTTTCATCAAATATTTGATCAATTACAATGTGTACAGTAATACAGCAAATTCACATTTTCAGTTTAAAATATACAGGTTTGGACGTCATGCAACAACAGCAGGTCCCATTACAAAATAAAGTAACAAAATAATAATAATATTAATCGTTAAGTTAAAAAATGTAATGAATAAAGCCTTAAAACTATAACTGAACAATTTACAACAACCTTAAATTAAATACCTTTACAACAAGAAATGTTTTAAAGACTGCCAGCTAGATAAAATAAAATAAAAACCTATCAATAACAATAATAATAATATTTTGTAAAGGTCTTATCTGTTAGAAAATACTTCAGATTGGAAGTGGAAAAAAGGAGGCTGTGCAGTGAATGAGTGCCTTCACTTTGCTTGTCAGTCAGTCAGCTTTCCCCTGAACGCACCACAGAGCAAGAGAAGAGGGGAGCGCCTCGCTAACGACACCTTCATGCAAGTAGGAAATAATAATAAAAATAAATAAATAAAAACACACACACTCACACACATCAGGTGAAAATTTTTGAGAGTAGTGCAGAATCACACGCCTTCTAATGATGTGGCATCAGTTTGTGGTGATCCCAGTACCCGTGTAGTGTTTCGTAACGCTTGTATTTTTTTAACTGCTTCAGTGTGTTCGACCTGAACTCCTGCAGTGCTGCGTGCGGTCTGTGGACCTGGGGCTGACGTGCTGGCCGGCGGCGAGCTGTTGTTTCTGGGGTGAAACGCGAACGGGGTGAAAACTAATCTAAACGCCGAGACGTTCTCATCGAGACCCGAGTCATCGGACGCAAAATCAAAATCGCGGAGGAGAACTAACGCCAAATTAAAAAAAAAAAAAAACCGGAGAGTTCAAAAATAACATACATTAAAATAAAAATACCCCAAATGCCAACAACAAAATAACTCAGTAGTAACATTTTCATGTGCTATTAAAGTGCAGTTGAATGAGATGTTGCAACAAATAAGAACATAATTCACTTAAACCCCAACAAACTCTGCCACCTTCCTTCCACCTCCCCAAACCTCTCCGCCATTTTTTTTTTTTTTTTTTTTTCAAACTCTCCGTCTCTTTCCCATCATCACCAGTCTGGTTCTACTTCCACAGTTCCTGGGAGCTGTCCTCAATCGCCCAGTCCCTGACGTTGGGCAGCGCCAGCGGTTCGCTCTTCACCGACAGCGAGTTGACGAGTTCGCAGTGGAACTTGCGGATGTGTCGGTAGAGGTCCCCGGACTGCGTGAAGCGCCGCTCGCACCACTTGCAAGCGTGCGGCTTCTCGCGCGTGTGCACCACTGCGTGGCGACTGAGGTTGTGAGAGTACTGGAAGCTCTTGCCGCAGGTGGTGCAGGTGTAGGGCTTTTCACCGGAGTGAGTCCGCTCGTGGCGCTTCAGAGTGTACATGCAGGAGAAGGTTTTGCTGCAGATGGTGCACGTGGGCACGTTGACGTCTCCGGCGGGCTTGGAACGGATGCCCTCCTGCTCCCTGAAGTGGGAGCTGAGGTGAAGCTGGAGGATGTGAGGGGAGGGGAAGACCTTGTTGCACAGCGGGCACATGAAGATCTGGGTGTGCTGAGCGGACAGCATGTTGGAGACGTAAGGCAGCAGCGAGGTGTCCATGCTGGCCGCCTCAGCCTGAGCACGCTCGTTTTCTCCTCCCAGTATGTCCTCGTCGTCTGCTGAGGCTGGAGGCTTCTCGTCCCGCTCCAGCTCCGAGGCCAGAGACGCCTCTCGCAGAGCCGACAGGTGCGCCTCCAGCCCGAGCCTTCGCTGGGCCGACAGAGGGCCCCCAACCCCGTGGTGGCTCAGGCCTCCGTTAGTGCTGGGAACATGGGTTTTGTTGAGGCCGCTGTGCTCCATGTCATAGTCCCCACCTCCTAACTCCTCTTCCTCATCTGAAGCTACACCCCTCTCCACCTTCACCCTCACAATCAAGGGGCTCTGCAGGCTGTCCGGTGTCACCGCCCCACTGAAAAACGATTGATGGTGGTTGGTGTGGTTGCTGCCGGCTATGGGCTTCACTGACAGATCCAGGACGCAGTCAGCCGCATCGTTCGACACCCTCCTGCCTCTGTGCCCTCCACGAGAATTCACCGAGCGCTGGGACCTCTGGGAGAGAGCTCCAGTGGAGCTGCTGGGGCTGCCAGCCGGGGACAGCACCTTCCCTCCCTCGCCCAGGCCTTCACCTGCCTGAGCTTCAGGTTCACCATGACCTGGGCTGGTCCGAGCCACGCCTGGGGTCACTGGTCTGCCCGCAGACGGCAGCCTCAGCCACAATGGACCTCCCTCAGCCTTCCCCTCCTCCTCTTCATCACTGTGAAGCAGGTCTGCAGAAGCAGGCCGACCCGTCGAAGCTTCCGATAGACTGTCAGCCTTGTCAGAGCAGCTGGACCCGCCATCGTCCTCTCTGCGCGTGCTGTCTGCCTCCGCTGTGGCCTTCTGCTTTAAACGCTTCTTGCACACCTTGACAATGTCATACATGTGCAGGTAGCTCGCCGCTGCTAGCACATCCTCTACGGGAAGGTCCTGGAACTGCAGCTTGCCCTCATACATGAACTCCAGCAGAAGGGAGAAGGCCGGTGCCGTTACAATGTCACTGTTGAGGTGCACCACGTCTCTCTTGTCTAGCTGGTCCTTGTAGAAAAGGTGAAAGTACATGCTGCAGGAGGCCAGCACGGCCCGGTGGGCACGGAACTGGGCATCGCCCACCAGCACCGTGGAGTCACACAGGAAGCCCTGGTGCCGCTGCTCGCTCAGACACTGGAGTAAATGTCTGCTGTGGTCTGGGAACTCCATCCTGCCGTCCTCATAACCTGCAGCCACACAAAGACACAGAGTCAAACGTGAGTGCATCGGGTCTCAGCATCCACGGTCAGAGACAGTAAATTCACCTTCGCTGGGATTTTAAACGAGGATGCTTGCAAAATAAATAAACTTAAATGTGTTAGGCAGGCAAAACAAACAGAATGCCATATTAAATTACAAATATATAGATTTTGTAAGAGCACAAAGTAGTCAAATTTAGGTTAAGCTAGAATTTTACATTCTAATCAATAACTGGATATATGTGATAACACTGTTATTCATAAAATTAAAAATAATGGGCCCAATTAAAAAAAAAAAAAAAGAAATCTGAGATATAACAAGCATTTACAACAAGCTGTTGGAATACAGATAAAGGCAGGGCAGTAAATTAAATGTATTTCAATACATAAAAATTCTTCCAAGACAAAAGTAGGTAATTAATTTAAAGTTCTATCTTGTTTTATTTTAGTATTGAACTTTTTTTTTTTACAATAACTGAAAAAGTTAAACCATGCTTAAATGAAAATAAACTATTTTAGTGATTTTCATTTGTTTGTTTTGCTTTATATAAAAAAAGAAGCTAAAATAAAATGGAGCTATTTAAAAAAAAAGGCATTTATAAAAACTGAATGTGAGCAGGAACTCGGTTTTTATCGACAAAGACTTGGTCTCAGGTGAACCACCAGAGTCAGATTCCTCCACTCGGTCTCGCAGCTTTCTACATCGCTCCAACTCCTCTGCCCGCACTCCTGGATTGTCGCTTCTCCTACGCTGGTTATTTTTATTAACCCACTTCGGCCTGGCCTGGCACAGCCCTTTTAGGTAACCGGCTTTCAGCTTTGCACACTGTCCTCACATATACAACACACACACACACTTAGAACCAGCCTACCTACCAACCACCTCCACAGATTAAGTCGAGAAGCAAGACTGGCCAAGAGTAAAACCACAATCTAAATCAAAACAGCTCGTCCTCTGTTTGACTTGATTCTGTCTTGAAATTAGATTAAACGAAAGACAAAACCTTAAAAGTGCATTAATTAAAACATAATAAGTTGTTAGAATTTAATCAGTCAAGTTGACGAGCTGAAAAACATGAATGTAGATGGACGTTGGGCGATGAAGACGAAGAGGAGAATCACGTCAACGAACTGTCCCACCTGTTAACCAAGTTGATGTGTCCTGCCTGAGAAAGTACATGTCTCCCGCTCGACACCGTTTTAACCGCAGACGTTAAGTCGCCTCATTTGAATGAAGCTAAACCAAGAATGTGAGCGTGTGTGCATGTCTGCGTGTTGTGTGTGTGTGTGTGTGTGTGCTCGCCCTCCGGCTCGCTCGGACTGCTTTTAATGAGGGGACTTACGGGGACAAGGGTGTACCACCTCCCCTCTCCAACCCCACCCCCTCGTCCAGCCAAACCCCTCTCTGCCACCTCCTCCTTCTACACACACCACTTATAAACTCCTTCCCATCTGAATCTTACAATTAAAAAAAAAAAAAAAAACTCTGCACATCCGCCCCAGAGAAGAAACTGCCCTCTGCCTCAATCCTTCCCCCCCCCCACACCCAGAAGGGAAGATTTACAATACAATCACTGTAAGTGCCCTGCTCGTCACAGCATCAATCCTAATCCTTAAAGATGGCTAAAAATAAAGACGCCGGTGGCTGCGGCGGGAAAGGCAGCCGGCAGCGGAGGCTCAGGAGGGCAGGACAGTCACCGAGCCCACCCCCGGTCCTCCTGTTGGAGCCGGTCAGCTCAGGCGGGGGTCCGAGGGAGACACTCACAAGAGGGACGGGGAGAGAGAGGGCGAGGGAGAAGCTGGGACGGCCGGGGAGGGAGGCTTACCCACATCTGATCCAGCTGACGGGGGCCATATGGCAGCTGCTAGCCAGATAAAGAGATTAAGACTAGGAAGGAGTGCGATTACAGCTGTCTAGCCAATTCAGGCAGCTCAAATCTGCAACTTCTAAATTAGTCTCCTCTACTCCAGCCGACAGGAGGGGCGGGGGGAATGGGTGAAGCAGACTGTACACGATTTTAAGTAATTTTAAAGTTGAACAGAATTAACTGAAAAGGTAAAAACAAATCAGATAGTTGCTTTATGTGAGAAGTAATTATAATTTCAATAAATAAAACGTCACAAAATAATGTTTAGTGCTCATAGCTAACAATTACAAAATGACTAACAGCTAAAACAGCTCATAATTTTGCCTAAAATATACAGAACTTGTTTAAAAAGACGAAGAAAAAAATGTGTCCAGATATGAGCACAAACAGGAAAACAGAAAAATAAGTTTTAAATACGCTCTCAACTCCAAACGAAAAACACATCAAAAGTGTTCCCAGACTGCAAATATCCCTCAGACCCAAAACTACTTCGGCTGTTTCGACTCGAGCGCTCAAACAGCTTCGACACGGTGGAGGATAAACTACACCTCGGTGCACACGACTACTACGTTCACTCTCTTATGCACGCACAGACACACAAAACGATACCTGCAGCGGTACGCATCAACTTGATTAACTCCAGTGTGGCAGAATAGCCGGGCTCCTCTGACTGTGTGTATCCTCCTCACTCTGAATCAATAAGAGGAGAGCAGAAGATGAGGTGAGGTAGACCAAAAAAAAAAAGAAAGAAAGCTGAAGAGAGAGAGAGAGAGAGCAAGAGAGAGAGAGCAAGAGAGAGAGAGAGAGAGAGAGAGAGAGAG
>JARVLU010000001.1:42301227-42312097 GCA_031762415.1 Simpsonichthys santanae | reverse complement strand
GCACAGAATCACAAGTCCAAGTGTGAACTGTGTCACAGAGTAAACACAATAAAAACATGCATTATCTGCAGCATTGTTCATTAAAATGACTCAACACTATTGATGTATTACAGAAAATATACATACAGTACGCACACTTAATGATATTGTAGACCATTGCATTGGGTAATACATTCAAAAAGTACTTTTACTTTTAATATTTTAAGTATTTTAAAAAACAAGTACTGTACTTACTTTTACTCAAGTAAAAACATCAATGTGGCACTTTTACTAGAGTGCACTTTTGTCTGTTTATTTGTACTTTTACTTAAATACAGTGCTTGAGTACTTTCTCCACCACTGACACTGGGTTTGAGAAACGCTCAGAAATTGTTCACTGCTTTTACATGTACAACTCGTTAACGTTGTGGAGATTCTGGATTTCTCCTTCGCTCCACTCTCTCGCAGCTCCTGAGTGGCAGGACAGAGCTAATTATCTCCAGCTGCTTCCCATTTACTGACGAGGGTACTTAAGGCTGCTTGGATCGGCCAGTTTCTACTGGAACATTGTCCCATTAATGGTACCTTGTCCAGCAATAAAACACTTGTTGGTCTCCTTTGTCTCAGAGACTCATTGGTGTTGAAACTATGTGATAAACATTTGAAGTCAAGATGGCCACCACAAATTTATGACTTTAGCAAACATTATTTTGCTTCAAAGTATCAAACGATTGGTGTTGCCAAAGATTAAGTTATGATGGCCAAGGCCACCATTGGCCACCCCCTGCCTCCACCATTACACCTGCTGGTGGGTAAAATTGCTCCCCTCACTCACCAGGATCCATCACTCTATACGCTACCTTGGACAACTTTAAAAAAACCTACCTCTCCTACCCACTTGAATATCTTGCACAGAAAAATAATCACGTTTATTTGCATTCCCTGTTCAGTTCCAGTCCAGAAAAACACTCATCTCAAAACATTCAGTGTTCAAATCCCTCAGCGATGGGGGACATCAGCGTCCTGCTTGTTTATTTTCCCTTTCACGCTCTTTAATGATACAGCACAATCCTGACATCAGCTTTACTTCATGTAATGAAAAGATTTCTATTACCTACCGATGTTTTGATGGACCTTCTGCTTTTACTCCTAAACGAGATGATGCTCAGTCCAGGTAGAGACATAAAACGCCAGATTTACCTGGCAGAGTCTGCTCTGGATCTAATTTTTGTTTATCTTTTGACAGCTGCGGAGGTCTTTGGCTTTGCATCTTTCTCTTATTCGTACACTGATAGGATCTAATCTCTCTGCTTTTTGTGACTCACATGTTTTACTGGCACCTGGCGGTACTGGGGTAGCTGTCCCGTTGTTGTGTGGGAGTGGCCAACCAGTTTGCTTCAATCCCACTTTATACAAAACACAAGTAAAACCAATAAAACCAATAAAACAACACAACTTTTATTTAAAGACCTAGCATTTTTTTTTTTTGAAGGAAATTACATTGGTTGCCACGTTTCATAACAAAGTTTTAAACTAAAATCATCTTATGATGGAAAGGAACAGAGTTAAAGTCATTTTGGTTGAAATCTTGTAATTGACATACAAAGGTACCACAGCTCCAGAAGACTTGTTAGCATGGGTCTATGAAACTTGACATTACAGTAACCCAACCATAACTTACTTTCATCACATAATTGTTATTTTTTCTTATTATTTTACCCCACAAATGCCTAAAAACCAACACAATGAGTCTTGAAACCTGCATTAACCATTTCTATTTATCCATTGTGTCACCACAGGCAGCAGCTCATGCAGGATTCACCCCGGCATCAGAAGTTATTTCTCCTTTGTTAGTGGATGTTCGATGAAATTCAACACTCGTTCTGTTGATTCAAAATGGAGCATCTGCCTGTTTTACTGTTCGCTGTGGTTTGTTGGACTGGGAGTGTACAGGTGGATTTCTACAGCTCACTTTCAATAAATCAAACTGCTGTCGTATTGATGTAAAGACGTAAATGAAAGCTTTACGGTTTAATCAGCATTTTGCCAACTTTTCTCTTTTGTGAACAATCAAGCAGATTTAAAGGTGAGCTTCAGTTCAGGTATCAAACATATCCGCTGCAATGCTTTTAAATGCGTCTGAAACTCTCACACTTTGAACTCTAAACCAGGTAGACTAGTTATAATAAAGAGAGAGGTATCATTTAATGTTGTTCTGATGCAGAAGCAGGTCATCACGAGGTCACCTTCTGTCCTTCCTGTGAGCCCTGAAACCATCATTTTCCAAACAAGCAAGCAGCCCTCCATAAACAGGAAAAAGCCATTCTGGAAATGACAACACAACATGTTCCATCAAACAGTGGGACACAATTAGCTTGATCATCTGGACGGGTGTAGCTGTAATCTTGGGGCAGATTCAACTGTATGTGTGTGTGCACATGTGTAAATGTGTTTGTGCCACGATAACCACTGAGGCGACATCTGTGAGGCAGCTTTAGGTCTGTTTGTGTGATCCATGTGTGTGGACTTCCACAGGCTCAGTCCCCCCCCGCCCCCATATGGTGCGCAATCACAGGGGCAACGTGATGCAGACCTTCCCTCTGTGGGACCTGCAGCCAACCATCGAACTGACCGAGCAAACAACAACTGGACGTGAAGCGGGGATGTTGTATTTGTTGGATTATTCCTGGATATTATCTCCTAAATCTGTGATAATGACATGAGTATAATTAATTTCTCATGTGAATTAGCTCCGTTCATATGTCAGTATTTACACTTCGGTGATATCCCAAAACCTGTTTTTGAAAAACACTGCTTTTGTACACAATATCCCATCTCATAAATTAAAAAAAAAAAGAAAGATTATTCCTTTCATACCAGAGTTTTCAATAAAATTATAGCCCAGCCTTGAAAAAGATCTTACACAGCACTTTCCTACAACATTGAGGAAGCTCAAAAGATATGATAGTGCGTTGCATTACGTCACCTACTATCAAATTTTACCTCACTTTCTTTAAAATTGGCTGAGCCACAGCAGCTATGTTTTGCTAAGCTGTGGCAGCAATCTTGAATGGAATTAACTTCAAATTAATTAGATGATGCAGTTACTGTACTTTCAAAGAGGTTCAATAAAATCCACTCGCTGGTTCATGATATTTTGCATGTGCACAAACATACATACAGAGATGATCTGTCCTTGTTTTCAAATAATTTGGTGGGCTCAGTTGGGCACAAAAATCAGAATAAGCTTTATTATCATTACACAGAGACATGAGAATAATGTCTGTACAGTCGTCCGAAAGATGGGCGGAGTGCACTTAGCTGCTGCTATAAAGTGCAGCCTTCTTATCCTTTACAAAATACATTTTTTGGATAGAAAAAGGGACAAAGCCATGAGGAGAGGATAGTGGTATTACAAAAAAGATCTCTTCATCGTGTCCTAACAGGACACGATTTAAGACATCAAAAAAACTCTGCCAGAAAGTAAATTTATGAACACGTCACATATGCATTTGACGACGAGGCAGTCCATGAAGCACTAAACAGATAGTCCATTGTCCTGATCAGATGAGATGGTCAGCTGGCACAGTTCTGATAAGCTTCCACAGAAAGGGGGTGGGGAGTGTGGGGTTGTGACAGACAAAGCTTTTCCTTAGTTTACACATGTCCCAGGAGAAATTGATAAGTCGGCCTGTTTCAAGGCCAACCAGGGAGTCAGATTCAGATAATCCACAATTGTTGATTTATTCAGGCAGACTATATTTTTTTGTCAGCTTTGAGTCTTTATTGATACTTCCAAGGTCAGAAATGGCCAGATTAAGGTGTTGGTCCGTGCTTACGAGCCTCTTTAAGGTCGTTTTCATACTGACAAGTCCCAAAGCCACGAGTGGCCTGCGATTCAAATCACTTCCATCTTATGGTTTCGCTCATAAATCAGCTGATTTTAAGTCCTCAAAGCACAAACCAAACCTTCACATAGGCAGCAGCCTGACCAGACCAGATTAGCTGTGGCCGTCTTCTTTGTATGTTGATAAACCAGGATCCAGACTATTCCAAAAACAGAAAACCTGTCATCATAACTCCAATTATATGCAATTCCGACGTCCTCGATCGACAGCAGAGGTAGACACATCACCCCCAGAGTTATATCCAGCTGCATGTGTGTCGTCCGAGCAGACGAGGGTTCTCCAGGACCCTGTTGCTTTGTTGAAAAGATTTTGTCATTTGCGTCAAAAGTCCAATTGGTCACATCCAAAACAGTAGTTTTCATCTCAGAAGATGTGTAAAACTAGGAGCTGCTCCGATATACAGACAGAGCAAAAAAGCAGGAGGAGAACACGGAGAGGGAAGAAACGTATACGCCTCATTACAGGGCCAGTGAGAGGAAAAAAATGCACAGATTACTTTGTATTTTATTCTAAGTTTGTCAGTAAAGAAGCTAAATTTGATGCTGTATGCATAAGACTCAGTTGGAGAATGCAAATTGCTGAGGGGAGAGAAAAAAAAACTTCTAGTGAGAGACATCTCCTCCCATGACAACAATATTTCTTACATCTGTCTCCCTCTTCCTGCAGCCAGATGTTACACAGCAGTTTGTTCAGAGAAGGAGAAGATGGTTCCTCCTGCGCCTCCCTGAGGAGTGTGCAGCCTGGGGAAAATCACATCTATATACAGAAACCATTACCGTCCTCCTCCGTACGAGCGCGGAGACAAAGACAGGAGACTGGGAGACAGGAAGTGAAAAAGTGCACACACCAGAAATAGGAAGTGGCAGGTCTGGAAGCTTCGGACCCCTGGGGGCCCATCAAAAGCTTTGAAAGTGTGGATGTGACGGGAGCTACTGCGGCTTCTTTCCTCCGGCTACACTCAAACGGTATGTGTGTGTTTTTTTGATGTTGATCTCACCCAGTTGTTGGAAAGCCAAACACAGTCTGTGCATCCAGATGTTGACAGATGTGATGAACTTAACTTCCTCTCTCTCTCTCACATACACACACACACAGGCACAGAAATGTTGACACACATCCTTCCTGTGTGATCGCTAGAGACGGCCTCCCAGGTTTACGACAGCTACAGTCAACAAATACCACACTGGTAAGCCGTTGAGCTCCCGAGGGATGTTTACTCTGCTGCTCCAGATGTTCTGTAACCAAAACACATAAAATCGATCTAATACAGATGTGTTTGCATCATGGGATTCAGAGTCGGGGATACATATTTATATAGACGAGATGCTAGGTCTCCCTAGTGGCCTGGGGTGGTTCTTGCACACAAACAGCTGTAAACAACCAAAAAAGGAGCTGTGGTTGTGCTGGTTTGGGAAATGTATTGTTGTCATGTACAACTGGCTGAGCTGGTGGTGTTGTTTCAGGGTTTCAGATGATTTTTCTCCATCGTGTCTGATTCTGTCTAGTCCTGTCACACATTTGAAGATTCACAGATGAAAAAAAAAAAAAAAACAAGATTCATGAATGAAAATACGTCTTGATTTTATTTTGTTTATAAAATGTTAAAACTAGGGGCAGCTTTGGCTGAGTGGTTAGAGCAGTCGTCCTCCAATGCAAGAGCTGTGGGTTCGAATCCACTAGCAGTCACATGCCAAAGTGTCCCTGGACAAGACACTGAACCCCTCATTGCCTCTGATGTGTGTCCCATTGGTGAATGAACATGATCTAAAGCACTCATTATTCTCTTTAGAATGATTTGTTTAATTAGCTTTGTATAGATTTAGTAGAGTGCTGTATGAATGGGTAACTGAGGGCACAGATAAAGCGATTTGAGTATCTTGATAAAATAGAAAGGTGCTATATACAGTAAGCCCAGTCCATTTACTGGGTTTGAGGATGGCCACGTCGAGACGCATTGATAACGTTGCCGACACAGCTCAAGGCATCTGCCTTGACAATGGAGACGTGGAACACGGCCCACTTGGGGTCAATGTCCCTCGCCTCTTCTGGGATATGGAAGAAAGTCTAATGGAGGTGGGAGTTGAAGATCCTTCTTAAGGTTTCTTCTGCCAGGCGTTCTACTGGGTTTGTCTGGCATCTTTTCTCACCATCTGATCCAGTTTACCACAAGGTGAAAACAAAAAACAAAACAATAATAATAAGGAAGCAGCCGAAAGGAAAACAACACCAGTTCATTTGATCACTTGCAAGAGCTAATGACATTACCTGCAGCAGGCAGTCGAGAGCCTTTTTGTGGCTCAGCTTCATGCAGCTGGACTGCTACATTACTGAAGCAGCTGCTGCTGAGCGACAGACAATCACATGATTGCTTTGACCCTCATCCATAAATATTCTGCCAAGGATGTGCTGCAGGCAAAGGTCCTGAAATACAACTTGCTGATGTAGAAGCGACCTGTTTGGGTGGAAGTTTTAGTAATAACTTTACTGAGGTGGAGCAATGAACTGTGAACTCCTTTAGCATAACACAAACAGTTAAAAAGTTTATACGACAATATAGACTAGTATTTCATCAGGACGTTAAATCTTAAGAGGCTCAGTTTAACATGTAGACAATACAGGATGGGAAAAAAATTAGATCCATGTTTAAGAAAATCTGCATTCAGTAACTGCTTTGAGAAGAAGGATGATGTACGCTGTAAAATGAAAAGTGAAGTCAAATGTCTGGAAACAGGTTTAGATAGAAGCTACGTTTTGTATCTATTTCTGAAAGACACAACTAACCAATGCATAATTACACAATTTATCTAATTAAAATAGTGTCCAACTTTAATTTTCACAAGGCACTTAATGTTTGTTAACAGACGGTCACATACAAATGTATTAAAATGGCCAAGAACAGTGGATTAAAGGATAAAACTAGTAAACAAGATTAGAGTTAGAACATTTTGTGTTATGAATGATCAGTTTTAAACATAACAAACCAAATAAAAGTAAAAATGATTGATGTTAAAAAGTCACCTGGTACATTTGGTGGATGATCACTTTTGCTTTCTTTTAACACAAACTGTGAAGTGCTGAATAAAAAATATATATATATTTCTGTTGCATTCAATGTTTCTACAGTTTTTGAGCTATTTTTACTTTATTTCTCATGTAAAACTACAAGAAAGTATTTGTATTTGCACCAAATTTTTATTTTTTACTGATTTATTATTATTTTTACTTTTTTCTTCTTCTTCTTCTTTTGGCTGCTCCCTTCTTCAGGAGTTGCCATAGCAAACGAAGTCGACTTGGCTATTATTTTTACGCTGGATGTCCTTCCTGACCCAACCACACACCACTGAGCTGCCACAGCCCTCTGTGTGGAGCAGAGAGCTGTCATCTAGGGTGCCCAGGGGAGCAGATGGTGCGGCCTTGCTCAACGGCCCAGAGTGGGGCGAACGAGGGTGGCGACAGATGTGGGTGCTTCACCTACCACCACATTTTGATGTTATCGGTACTGAGAGTTGAACCAGTGAACTTCCCATCATAGGCCCACCTTCTCTAACCTCGGCGCCACCACTCCCCTTTGGACTGATTACAAATGCCTATCTTTATTTTACTGATAAAAACACACTGGGGATTTTGTGTGTCAAAACCATCTATTGACTCAGTTTATGTGTAAATTAAAAATCAATGCATCTTTAGTTTTTGATACAGATGAATTTTATAAATGAACTTGCAAGAATATAATTGTAAATAAGATTTTGTGCAACCACACATGCAATAGACAAACAGAAATTAAACCAAAGGACTGTAAAAGATTTGTTGCATCACTTACACACAATATGCATATCTTATAAAGTGCCCCGTTAAATAACACCATAAACAAGAAGAAGCAAAATTATTTGCAAGACTATTTTAATTACATTTTTCTATGAAAACATTTATTTGTTCAACATAAAAATTTGAGTGGCATACAACACTAAATATCTGTTTTTACATGAGACACCTTTATTCCTTTAGGAAATATTTACGGACTTTATCTGGACATCTGGTGATCTGCAGACTGCGCTTCACACCTGAGTGCAAAATAGGTGACCCAGAACAACAGAACAGAGCAGAGCCATGCTGGACTGTCGATCCCGAGCTGTCCTGCGTTACAACACACCTTCAGCACCGTGGCTGCAGCTGCTCTGTCCTCTCTCATATGCGTGCACGCATCCTCTGCACCGGGTCTGTTTGACCGCAGCTGTCCCTGTACCTCTAAGCAGGTCTCCGGGGCAAGGCTGACCTCTCTCCTGAAGCCACTTCAAAGAGAGCTGAAAGTGCACAGGGTTCCAGGCCGGCCCGCACGGCTGCTGCCTCCTTGGGTTTTGGGAGCAGGGGAGCTGGGTCTGGAGGAAGGGGGTGGAGATGAGCCGAGATAGGATGGGAGGCAGTGGGAGCGTTATTGTGGTCTAAATCCTGTGTGTGTGTTTGCTGTTCAACCTGGACAGACCTTATGCGCTTTAGGTTCACCTCAGAGGGGATGTGTGTTTGTAGCTCACATCACAGAGCGTCGCCTCATCCAGAGGGAGTCACGGGTCCACTGTGGTGAGAAGTGATGGCACCAAGGACCTGAAGACCACAGTTGCATGGGGGACCCTGTGGATAAAGCAAAATTTAAAACACCTGTGCAAAAATAACTGATTTAAAACTTACTCCTATGAAGAAAATAGAACAAATTTTGCAAAAATATGTGACAAAGAACACATTCAAACACAACGAGGAGGTGAAATATGTAAGAATCCAAAATAAAAGTCTGGTTGTTTGGTTTCATGTTGTCTTACTGTCAAAGGTTTTTAAACAAATATAACTTTGTGGACATCTATGGTTTCCAAAAGATAAACCCATAACTTTATTTAACGAACCGAAGAGTCGCCACCAGAAGCCACGAGCTGAGCTGGCTGGCCAATCTCGGACCTTCGACTGGAGGGGACCGAGCGTCGCGCACGGACCTGAGAGCCGCTGTCTGGAGCCACTGGCTGGTTGTCGAGCCGACCTCAGAGCTGCTGCAACCAGAGGGGGCCGAACGCCACGCACAGACCGAAGAGCTGCCGACAGGTAACACAAACAAGGCTAGCGCACCGACCTCAGAGCTGCTGCAACCGGAGGAGGCCGAGCGCCGTGCATGAACCGGAGGGCTGCCGTCTGAGCCAGGCTAGCGTGCCGATCTCATCGAAGCATCGGATCTGATTACTGCTTGCTGCATAACATCTGATCTGGAAACTGTGCCAGAGCTACCATCGCTAGGCCTGTGGGCCTCGTGGAAGGGCCACGTGGTTCGTCTAACAAACCACCAACTGGAGACCTGGTACCGCCAGACCACAAGTACTGTAAGTAATGACGAAAAAAAGTGGACAAAAGAAACAAGAGTCAATGGAAGATAATTCAACAGATATAGAAGAAATTAAAAAAAATCATTAAACTATATGAGTGCTGAACTGGCAAAATTATCATCAAAACAAGATCTTCTGACCGGACTGATAGAGGAAGTGAAACAACTGAGAGATCTGATAAGTAGCAAAGATAATAAAATAGCTGAACTGGAACAAAACGTAGATGACTTAGAGCAACACACTAAACGAGACAACTTGGTGATTACCGGACTTGAAGTTAGGCGCCGGACATTTGCAGCAGCTGTTACTGGTGCTAACACAACAGAGGATGCACCTCAAGAAGAACTACAGACTCTGGAGGAGCAAGTGACTTTTTTTTACAGGACAAGGACATTGACATAAAAGATGAGGACATTTCAATCTGTCACACCCTGCCCAGTAAATCAAAAAATTTCAAACCATCTATAGTTGTCAGGTTCATTAGCAGGAAGTCAAGAAACAATGTAATAATGCAAGCAAAAAATCTGAAGGGACAAACGTATACATAAATGAACATCTAACCAAAAAAGATGGAAATATTGCACGTGAAGCAAGGTTGTTAAAAAAAATAAATAAAAAAAAATAGCATCAACATGGACAAGAAATGGAAACATCTGGATCAAAGCACATGAAGGGTCTCAGGCTAAAATAATAAAAGAACTGAAGGATCTGGAAAAACATAGATGAGCTCAGGAGATGACAAATTATAAATCATTGAAACAACTCGCACACAAAATGGACATAATATACAGTCAAATGAACAAATACATTAAAATATGACAACATACAAAGACTCAGAATTTAAAATATAAATAATGTTGAAGATGTGATTGACACAACTTTTTTCCTGTAATAAAAGACAGTGAATATTATAATAAAGAGCAGTTTAATGACATCAACATGACAGATGGAAGTCTCTATTATTCACTTCAATAGTAGAAGTATAAATGCAAATATATCCAAGATAACAGATTACTTAAAGCAATTAAACAGAACTTTTACTCTAATAGCACTGTCAGAAATATGGCTCATTGATGAAAACACAAATGTTCACATCAAAAGGGTACAAATTATATCATATGAACAGAAATAATAAAAGGGGTGGTGGAGTCGCTCTATTGGTTAATAATGAAATAAAATTAATTTGTGAAATGTCAATACATGTTGATTATATGATGGAAATTATAACAATAATAATAATAATAAACAAGAATGATTAAAAACTTACTAATAAGTTGTGTATATAGATCACCAGGATCACATATAGAGTTATTCACTGATAAAATCATGAAGCTATTGGAAACTTTTCACTTTGTTTAATGCTTTGAAACACTGGTTTACGCTCTCACAGACCAGATGTCACAACAAAGCAGTGATTTTTGTTAGTTTTTTTTTCACTATAGGATGAAGTTCTAACAAAGAACCTATCAATATGAACATTTGCAGCCTCGCTCTAAAACATATTTCACATCACTTTCTCTGGCTGCACTACTTGGAGCATCTGTCCCTGTCTTCACACACACACACACACACACACACACACACACACACACACACACACACACACACACACACACACACACA
>JARVLU010000001.1:42284883-42297057 GCA_031762415.1 Simpsonichthys santanae | reverse complement strand
TATATATTTCAGGTCTTTCTTGTAAACGAGTCCCCGTGGCTCATAGGGACTACTAACCTGTTTAAAAATAAAGGTTGAATGAATGAATGAACCCCCCCATACAAGCACTCTGCAGATGTTGAATGCTGCATATCATGGTGCGCTGGCAGCAACTACTATACCCACTATTGCACCCTGTATTCATTGGTTAACTGGTCATCACTGACTTACCCTCATTGGTACATTTTCATCTTTAAATCACTTCTTGGTCTGTTGCCTTCTTACATCTCCTCCTACATGTCACTGGCTGAGTGCAGCTACAGCGTGCACTCTCAGGACATTATTATTACATGCAGTGCTCCCTCATTGTGGACTGAAGGCAAAAGGGCCTTCTCTGCTCACTGTTTCCTTGTATATCTTGCAAAAAGATCTGAAGCTCGCAACCTTGACCTCTCTAAGTGGCTTTAAACATCTGTTAAGTTCCTGGGGGAGATGCAGGGTGGGGATGCAGATTTGTTCTTGTTTTTAGTTTTCCACATCACCTTACAACCTAGCTGTTTTTTTGTTTGTTTTTGTTATATTTTCTTTTAAATATAATTTTATTTTCACTAGTTAAAAAACACATTCTCAATCCATCCTTTATGACTGTCTGTTGTTGTCATTGTTGTTCCACTGTTGTCATCACTCTGTTGAAATCAGTTCTCTCTTGTAAAAGAGTCCCCAAAGGTTGAATGAATGAATGAAAAGATGGTGGTGGCATTGTAGTGATATGATTGTATGTAACACCGGCCTGCCGTACTTTTGGTCATGACAGAGAGAGGGTGCCGTTTCCCTGAGTGACGTCATTAGTTTTCCTGCGTGTCAAAACAACCATTGGCTGCTGTGAGAGCAGCTCCCCGCAGTCTCTCGACAACCGGGTCTCCAACACGGTTACAAGGCTCTAACGGAAACCGCTGTCTGGTCGGCGGAAGCCGGAGGACGAGCGGAGGGAGACGAGCCGAGCGGTTCGTCCGGAGCAGGTGCTCAGGACAGGAACACCCCGGGCCCGCACCTGCCGAGCTAAAGGTAAATGACACACTGGGACACGGTGGACATGATGATGGACAACGATATGTGGGGGCAGCCCCGTGTATGACGCATCACGTTAGCTCTTTAGCTGTGTGATGCTAACAGCAACGCTACATCCGGATGCTGCGTGTTTGATCATATTGTGCTCTGCTCAGGTTTAAAGCGTTTTAATCATCCTGTCAGCCAAATTACAATTTTCATAGATAAAACAGATGTGGCTTCATTTGACTGTGCACACTCATGCCAGAGACTGATAACTTTCATAAGAAAGTTGGTGAACTTAAGTTTGTTTACAGCTCACAGTGCCATAAAACAGCTGGACATATTTGCTTTTATGTATTTTAAATAATTTGTTAAAGTTGAGTCTACTGTTAATCATTTAGTCCCAAGATGTTATATCTTATAGGAACAACTTTTTTAATAGCTGAAACACAGATGTTGATATTAAAGAAGATTTTAGCAAATATGAGCTGTTTGTTTTAAACATATTGAATAAGAACACCGCTCTTCCTTTACATCCTTCCCATATTCATTCAACATTTATTTCTACAGGTTCGTCTCATATAAGCTGCATTGCAAAACCACCAGCACTTTACTGGTACTGTATATATTTTTATATGAATACCATATTGTGCTCCTGATTGATTCACTACAAATAACAAACACTGACACATTGTTAGCTCTGGATACCTAATGCACAATTCATTTTAATAAACTGAAGAGACCAGATGTGAATCTACTGTAAAAGTAGCCCCACAGAGGAAATCAAAGATGCTTTTATCAGATTTGCATTAGATGTATGAAAAAAAAAAATACAGTATGTGTGTGTGTGTGTGTGTGTGTGTGTGTGTGTGTGTGTGTGTGTGTGTGTGTGTGTGTGTGTGTGTGTGTGTGTGTGCGTGCGTGTGTGTGTGTGTGGATGGTTAAAACACAGCCTGTCAAAGGCTCCAGCTTATGTTTTAGGAGGAAGACTGTGCCCTCACTGCAGATGATGTTAGCTACAGTTTGTGTGATTGGTTTTGAGGGTTGCCAGGTGAGACATGGTAAAGATTTCTGTTCTGCCCTTACTAGAGGATTGTAGAAATGCCTTTTCTTCAGAAGCTAATTTTTCAGGACTATTAACCTACAGAATCGTATTAATGTGTTGTGTTTTTGTCCTCCTTTTTGTGCAAACTGTAATAAGAGCCACAGAAATTTATTGATGCTACTGGCTGCTGCATCAAAGTAACTCAATGTAGCAGTGTGTCCTGACATTTTCCTTGTGTTTAACGCATAATAGGGATTTCAGAATTACAATTAAATGTGGAGACTTAGGTCAGTGATATGCTTTAACATAAAACGTGGTTTGAAAATGCTTGGAAGTTAGTGCTCTAAGCATGGAAACATCAGGTTCAGGACTTCAACAAGATTTTAACTCAATGTAATTGTTGCTGCATGATATTAGAAAAGAAAAAGCAATTGCAATATTATTGCTGAATATTAAAGTGTGCAATGTAAGCTGAAAAAATAATACACATTTTCCGGGCTTTCCATTGACATCAAAATGCTTACTCTCTGCATGCTTTTGTATCTCTGCCATTATCATCTAAATTGGTTAAACAATGATCATCAGTTGATTTATTGCAGTCCAAGCCATGATGATAATGCACACATTGATCTTTCTATGACAATAACGCTTTGATATATTGTGCAAGGCAGCATGGCTGTGCAGTGGTTAGAGCCTCTCAGTGAGAAGTTACAGGCTCAAATCCTGGCCTGGGGCTTTTGCGTGTGGAGTTTGCATGTTCTCCCCATGCATGTCTGGGTTTTTTCCAAATTCTTTTGGTTTCCTCCCACAGACCAAAAACATGCATGTTAGGTTAATTGTCCCTAGGGTAGAGAGTGAGTGGTTGTTTGTCTCATTTGTCTCTATGTGTCTCTGTGATGGACTGGAGACTTGTCCAGGGTGTCCTCTGCCTCTCACACAGTGACTGCAAACTTTCTGACTTCAAACCTAAGATGGTTGTGGCTCAGTGGCAGTGTGTGTATTTGTTTGTATGGGTGTGGGTGTGTGTGTGTGTGTGTGTGTGTGTGTGCGTGCATGTCTGCTACCAAAATATTCCACAAACCAGTGGAAAATTTTAAATAAACCTCTAAGAAAATCATAAAGGGAATCATATCTGCAACTAATTAACTTTTAAAGTCACTGGTTCAAGACGACTGACAAAAAATGGCTACAACATTACTGATAAAGTTTTATTAAAACTTGATATTTTAACTGAGAGCCATTTTCAGCACATAGCGTGAGATCGTGTGACATTGCATCATAACCGTGCACACTGTTTTCTAGCTGTAGCTCAGTTGGTAGAGCTGTTGCCTCTCAGCGAGAAGGTTGCTGGATAGAATCCCAGCTGGGGACCTTTCTGCGTGGAGTTTGCATGTTCTCTCTGTGCATGCATTGGTTTTCTCCACGTACTCCAGTTTCCTCCCTCAGACCAAAAGCATGCATGTTAGGCTGATTGGTAACTCTAAATTGTCCCCAAGTATAAATGAGAGGGTGAATGGTTGTTTGTCTTGTGTATGTGTCCCTGTGATGGACTTGCGACCTGTCCAGGGTGCACCCCGCTTCTCGCACAGCGACTGCTGGAAATGGGCAACCCGAAAAGGAAGAAGCGGGTAAAGATAATGGATTGATGTTTTCAAGCTTTAACCAAAAATGTCTACAACTGTCATTTCTCATTATAAAGTGCTATCAAGCTAACACTCTAGCACGAAAGGCAGCAAGTGATGTGCATTCTTTAAAGGACTGCCTGTCGCGATGAACCAGGATCTGATGAAATAAATGTCGTCTGACAGGTGCTTCCCTGTCAAGGTTGGTTCTTCAATGATTGTACATCACCATAGCAACAGCCGACCAAAGGAAATCTCCTGTTCGCTTTTATTAAATTCAGGTTACGCTATCCCAGATTAATGTTAAAGCTAACCGATGCTCCATTGACTAACACTGTTGTGTTCAAAGCTTAATCCAAGATTGTAGTGTATATTAAAAAATATTTAATCTCCCCTCAAATTTGATCACTGTAGTTTAATTTCATAAAAAACTTTCTAACAAAATTATAAGTTCAATCAAACCTGAAACACAAGCTGTAGTACAATAATTTGCAACAAATTTATTATTATTGGTAATATAAGGTTGTTTTTAATTTAATTAAAATGAGTAAATGTGGTAAAATAAGTAAGCAGGTTTCAAGTGGTAAAGGTCTGGCTTTGAAACAATAAATTGTTGATTAATATTTGTAATTAAATATTTAGTTGGGATGCACAATATTATCGGCATGGTATCGGTATCGGCCGATATTAGCGATAATGTTAAATATCGGACATTGGCCAGTCCATCAAAATAATTCACAGATATAAAAGGTGCTGTTTTTTAATATGTATATAAGACGCTGTTTTTGTATGACAACCCAGTGACAAGGATGCCTGCAGCGCCAGCACAACGTTATGACATCACGCTCGCCGTTGAAGCGTTACATCATCTTCAGCCTCCTTTTTGGCATCTGCATTTGGTAGCAGGTCACATTGACAAAGACCATGCAGAATAATGTAATATTGTAATTCCACAACAGAGAAAGTTATGTAGTCTCTGTACATAGGTCTAGAGAAAAAAATATCAGTATTGGTATTGGTTATCGGCTAAATAATTATTAACACATCTGCGTATCGGATATTGATCAAAAATCCATTATCATGCATCCCTAACATTTAGTAACAAGCTTTCTTTGAAAACAGAAATTTTGTTTCTTAAAATCCAATGAATGTAATAAGGATATGTGTTGCAGAGGCTGCATTTGTTAAGCCAGTTCCCAGCTTGTCACGATTCTGCCACCTCAACATTATCACAAAAAAAAAAAAAAAAGTAAACCTAAACGTGGGTGTGTTCCAGCCTTCGCCCTGACGCTGCAGTCCCTCCAAGCGTCTGCAGCGGTGCAGACACCCTCTGACGTGAATACTGATTTCCAGCTAGTAAAAACGACTACTGCTGTAGCCTAACCGCGGCAGCACTGATCTCCATTCAAGCTGCCGGCGTTGTGGCGTGTTGTGCAATTCAACGTGGTTAGGGTGCATTTGAGGTGAGCGCAGCAGCTCGGCAGAGAGAAACGGCAGGGAGAGCAGGAGTGAGACGACAGCGAGGTGCAGAGATTTGCAGAGAGGAGAACTGTGCGAGAGCATCCCTAACTGCCATCGGTGCTATTTTTAACTGAGCTTCTTACTCCACGGTCCTGAGATGCTCTTCCACGTCTCAAACACCCACAAACCAGCCTAAAGACAGTCACTCTAATGACTTAATTTGTTGTGCAGAACGTTATCGGCTGTACCGTGAGGAAGTTGAAGCAGCTTTTGTGCCCAACATCTGCTAACTACAAGAAAAAATATGAATGAATGAAAGGAGAAGAGGAGATTAAAGATAGATGTTTGGCAATCAAGATCAAGGAGTTCTGCAATATTTCATCCTGTTTGTCAGAGAAAGTGTTTGCGATAGAAAGAGGAACTGAGTGTATGACAGGGTGGAGTGGGGGACAGCAGAGGAAGTGTTTTTTCTCACAGTGACCAGTTGTCTCGTCAGATAATGTGAAAAAGGGGCTTTGGAGGGAACAAGCCGTGTCTTTTTTTTTTTTTTTTTTTTGTCTTTATTATATTTGTTTTCATCTTTCACTTCCTTCCAGGCTGAGTCACTGCTGGTGAAGAGGAAGGTCTGGAGAGGGGACGCAAGAGGAGGAGGAGAGGGAGAAAAAGAAGAAGAAGGAGAAGACGGGGAGATAAGCCACAACAGGAAGCGAAGCGACACACACTTAAACGTACACGCCGCTTATTTGTGTGTGTCTGAGAGAGCGAGCCTGCGCGAACTAAAGGTTGAACGGGAAAGGAAGGGCGGGAGAGTGACGCGGAGACTGGGAGAGCCGCCTCCCCCCATCCTCCTCCTCCTCTCCCGCTCTCTCCTCTCCTCCCCTCCTCCCTCTCTCTCTGTGTTGAGCAGAAGTGTAACGGCATCAGACTCGGCGTGAAGGAACCATGAGCGATGTCACCGTCGTTAGAGAGGGATGGCTCCAGAAAAGGGGTAAGTGTGTTCAGATCCTCTCCTGTTCGACTCCCCCCCACCTCCGCTGTGCCTCTCTCTTCTCTCCTCTTCTGCCTCTTGTCTAGACTGAGGGCCTCGCTGTAGTGTCCACATGTGCCGGTCGGTGGGAGGATGTAAGTGTTTGCGACTTGGTGTGTGAGTGATCACATGGATGTCTGATCATCTAGCATGCAGCTCTGCGCTGTTTTTCCTCAGACTGAAAGCTCGGCTTGCTGTTCGGTTGCTAAGTGTCTATTTGGTTCAGTCAGATTAGGTCTAAAAAGGCTTTGGGCATGTGCATGCATGGTGTGTGTGTGCAGTTACTGTAGTAACATCTAACAGACCACTGACTACTCTGCTGCTGTGCAGCATATTGTCATGGTAAGATGTAAGATCAGGTTGATTCTGACTTTTTGAAGTGATTTTTTTATTATTATTATTATTAAACAGATTTATAGATCCTCAGTTTTGGGCATGTCCTAATTGGTGTCACTGACAGTCATGGGCTTGAGGGGACAGTTGAGGTCAAGAGAATAGTGACAACACATCCTGTTTACAACCAAATGAGTAAGAAATTTGTAAAAAAAAAAAAAAGAAAAAGTATCAGTTAAAGGTCATGTGGCAGAAATATTACTTCCTCGTTTTCAGACATTCTCAGCTTGAAGTTTGCTCAGCGAGTTTGTCGCAACAGGTGAAAAGTCGCAGTTGCAACACTGACTGAAATCCATTTGGGCTTTATACTGTTAATATTTTAATTATTATTATTGTCTTATTCATCACAGCGTGTGTCTGTTCCCGGTGCGGATTCCTTTCAGGCACAAGGGAAAGTTTATGAGAATAAAATGTGTGTGTGTGTGTGTGTGTGTGTGTGTGTGTGTTTGGGAGAGAGGGGGATTTCCAGACTTTGACCAATGAGCTTCATCCTCTTGGCTATGTGATGGTGTTTAGTAATGTGTAACAGAAACTCTCGAGCAGGAAGTGACATGGATACACAACAGAATGAAGGTTTCTGGGTAATGTAGGCTCATGCTGCAGCCCAGCAGGAGAACATGCTGCTCCATGCTGGATGGAGTGAGTGCATGAGACAGACGGGCACACATGAAGAATGCAGTTTGTGTTGCTGAGGTAGAAAGAGAGAGGAGGACAAGGAGGAGGAGAGGGGGGTATTTTGCGTGGCAGTGTGCTGGTGTGATCCTCAGTTGTCTGTGCAAATTAGGGGAAACGCATCGCCTTCAGTCACGACGCAGTAATACCAGTGTGAGCGAGAGCTTAGTGAGCAAAGGAGGGGTTGTGTGTGTGAGGAATATAAAGGTTTGTCTCGTTCTAAGCTGAACATTTGTTCATATAGACGTGTGTGTGTGTGGTGGGGAGGGGGATGCAGGGTCAGAGTGCTGACTCACTGTCCAGGTCGTGATACAGCAAAGACTGCAGTCTTAGTCATTAGAAAGCCAGTTACTGAAATGAAACAGCATGAGCCCATGAATGGTAGTAACACACACACACACACACATCAAAACGCACAAAACACCTTTGATATTTACCTGTTTCCTCTTGTAATTGTTCACATGTACCTCATTTTGGAGCTTGTTTTGTGATAAAGATGGGAACATAGCTAAAATATGAAAATATTAAAATGACTTAAGCAACCTGGAAAAAAAAAATCACAACAATCTCCTTTTTCTAAACGTCTATAGTTTCTTTGAAGGTTTTAGTTAAACCAGTCTTGTTAACATTAATGTCATTGAAGGATCCCAACTACTATATTGTGTTTATTGTTTGCACTACATTAATTAGATATCTAATGACACACTCATGCTTGTTTTTCATTCAACCTTTATTTAGGCAGGTTAATCCCATTGAGCCTCGAGGACTCATTTACAAGAGAGACTTGTTTTTAACAAAGAATGATGACAACAGCAACAACAATAGACAATCATAAAAGAGGCATACAAATTAATTTTTTTAAGTTAAAATAACATGTTAAAAAAGTAGCAAAAACAGCTAGATTATAAGGCAAATGTAGAAAACTAAAAACAGGAACATGTCTGCATTGATTCTTGCCAGGAGTCCAACATATTCTTAAAGTCATTTAGAGAGGTCAAGGTCGAGAGCTTCAGGTCTAGATATAGATATAGATTGTATTTCAGCCTTGGTTGTACATTTAAGTAAACATTTAATAAAGCCAAGTATTTTGTTATATTGTAATTACTGTATTAATTATATACTAAACACATGTTTGTTTGCTTTTTCCTGCTGGAAGGTAACACTTGGAAACTGTGTTGTTGCTAATTTTTTTTTTAATTTTATTTTATTTTATTAGTAATGATTAGATATTTAAAAAAAAATCCCCGTTAAAACATTCCTTTTGCAAAATGTGCAAAAAAAAAAAAAGTGGATAGTTCAGAAATTCTGCTTCTTTTTAGACAAAGATCTGATCTTTTAAGTTTTTTAAAGCCTTGTTTGCAATTTAACTGATCTGGATATAATTAACCCTGTGACTGACTGGAGACCTGTCCAGGGTGTTCCCCGCCTGACTCCTGGATATGGACACCAGTGACCCCCACGACCTGAAAAGGAAGAAGCGAGTAAAAGATAATGGATGGATATAATTACAATATACAGTATGCGCTTTGTATCTGAGTGCATTTGAGCACTCTGCACAGTTTTGATGATGATTTTGCTGCAGTTTATTTTCAATATTTGAACCAGCACAAGTGATTTATGTAAACATAAAGAGCTCTTAAGAAGTGAAGGACTGTTTGTGTGATAGAAAGATGATGTTTCACAGTCACAATGAGGCTGTCAGTCTTAAGTTCATGGACTGTCATGGAAAAGATCCTCTCTGCATGTTTTATGAAGCGACTGATTGTAGCTGAGATATGGAGCTTTTGTTTGACAAATAGTTTAAAAAATGTGGTCAAAGATTACATAAATGTATAACAGAGTGACAAACACTAATCATTAAATTGCACACATCAGTGGATGCTAATCAGCAGTAATGGTGCTTAAACTTATTGTCTTCATTTAGTGACTGCTGCCCTAAAGTGCAGGCAAAATTGTAAGTGTTTGTCTGCGCGGTTGCGTTTGTCTATTTGCAAAAACTCTCCTGAACCAGAGGAAGGATGATTTACAACAACTTCAGCTACAGCTAGTTGACCTTAGCCACCACAAACATTATTATAATTCAGTCAGTTGAACAGACATTGTGTAGTAGTAGCTGAGATTCATCTTCATCTCATACTCTTGAGTGCTAACGGAACACACAAGATCTTTAACAATTTGACATTCAAGGCAACAGCCTATAATCATTCCTTTAAAGAACTCTAGTTTCATTCACTTTTTCTTGCACTTTATTCACAACAAACGATCCATCTTAAATCATGCTTTTAACAAGCATAAAGTTAGTTAATAGGACAATTATTTTCCCGCGTGGGCTCAGTTTGTTCACCATCAAACATTCTAAGTCCTCTGTGAACTTGGAAAGTAACCTCAGGATAGTGTAGTATGTCATTAGACGACCTTTTAGTCCTCAATGACACGACTACAATTTCCTTCCTCCTTTCATTGAATCAGGATATGAGTTCCTGTCAGCTGCATCCTTTCCTTATGCTTAGAAATTATGGAGATGAATAATGACTAAACAATAAACCTCCTCAGCCAGCTGCAGATGTGAGGATGCTTTATCCGAAACCCAAAGTGTAAGCTCCTTAATTTCTGCTAAAGCTAGGACTTCACTTTCTGTTGACCTGCGGGAGTCCACAGGGGTCACACTCAGGCACTGTATCTACTGTTACCTTCACATCAGCCCACACAGCAGTCACCACACCAGATGGAGAACAGTTTGATGCATTCTTTTTCTCACAGAAGTGGCTTTTTTTTCTGCAACGTTTCTAATCAGAGGTGAAACATCTACGTTGAAATGACACGAGTCTTGTTTTGAAATGGTGTGAGAGCTATGATTTGTGTCTTAAGAGGGTTTTAGCAACACAGCTGATACCAACCAAAGGATGTAGGCTAAACATGTCATTTTACACTTGTTGAATTAATTAAGATCTTTCCCTTATTCTGGTGAATTAAGGTCTTTAAGAAGCCATAGCCTCTGTTTTAAAGAACGTTTGAGAGAATATAACTACGTTTTGAGCTTCAGTTGTTAACATTGTATTTACTTTTATCCTTTTATATTAAAGAAGTATGCTAGGCTTATTTAATTAGGTCCATTTTATTAAAAACATGTCCATTGTTTTATATTATTATCTAATTATTATCAATACGTAGTTGTATAAAATAATATGCCTAATCCACACAAAATTGAAATGCTATTTCATCATGTGGCGGTATAGTTTTTTTTTTTTTTACAACAAATAAGCAACGTTGTTTTTCAATTATAGGAATTTTGTTGCAGAAATCCTCATTATCGATAGACTTTTTAAATTTCATCTTGAAAAATAAATCTGTAGATTCCTGCACATTTCTTAAAATGCTGTGTTTTTATTTATTTTGATCAAGCCACACCTTGACACAGTTTGTCATCTAAAATGTGCATAATTTTGACGACAGTATTGGTTCTGTTGACACAGTGACCTTTTAAGAAATGGTTTTACTAGATATGCTTTTAAGGAGTAAACATCCTTCCATGCATCTCAACCTGTCTGTGTCTTGCAGTGATCTTGTGAAACGTGCAGCTGAAATGAAAATCATCACATCTTCCCTTTGTTATTGATTGTGTCCTCTGTCTCTGTTGTTTAATCCCTTTGGTTAACTGTGTTTGCTTTACTGTATACATAACACTGCTGTGGGGTTCACTGGGTGCAGTGCAGTGAAGCAGCCATCTTGGCTTAGTGAGTTCAGTGAGTTCAGTGTTGCTGGAGGCTGGCTGGATCAGGTGGCAGTGCCAGATCTCTGATATCAATCACCAGTCGCTGCTGCCGCCACTGTCTGCTGTCCTTTTTCCCACTTTTCTCTTCTGATTCTGTCCCCATTTACTGCAAACCGCCTTTTTTTAAGACTGTCTGCCCATCATCCAGAGTTCCTCATTCTATTTCCCTTGTTTCTCTGAACTTAAATACACAAACACAGCAGTAGCCGACAGGCAGACAGTGCAGGCTTTGTTATGAATGGCATCCTCTTGCACATCCGGAGGAAGTGTACTCTCTAGTGTGGCTTTACAAACTGTCTCCATTGTCCTAAGAATGACTCACTCTACACTGCAGATAATGGCAGGCAGCCAAACAGACAGGCAGCACAGCACAGAAGGACTAGTCTGCAGAGCCCACAGACAAACGGCACAGGAACAACATACAGACAGACAGTTTGTGACAGATACATCCACCACAGGAAAGAAGCAAGAGACTTGTCAGATGGAGCGACTGGAACTGCAACTAGCAGGTGCAGCTACAAAACTGAAAGTGAGACGTTTAATTTAAACAGGCGGAGCGTTAAATGACTCACTTTAACTCAAAACTGAAGCTTCACATGGACTAATCTCATATAAAAATACTCACTTTTTTGCCTGGTAAAAGATTAAAGGTGACACGTGGAACCTACTTTTGGTCATCAGTATGGATGGTGTCAGCAATTATGTTCCTTTATTTTATAGAATACACAGACAATTAAAAAATATACGACCATGAGGTAGTTTTAGGTAGTATAAAACTAAACAGTGGATAGTAGTGTCTATAATTGGGTCTGAATGGGCTTGATGCTTGAGAAGTATTGCTATCTTGACATCGAAATTACCTTGCAGGCGTTTTCAAAGTTTGGAGAACTATAGGTGTTTTAAAGAGATTGTTCCAATATTTTAAAGTGGGTTTTGTGAGAGATAGTTCCAATATTTTAAAGTGGGTTTTGTGATGTTGTTTCAAGTTTTTAGTACGTAAAGCCTCTTTCATATTGGATGAAGGGGTAAGCCACCATAGATTAATCTTCAGCCACCCCAATCATCTGAGGAAAGTATACAGTACTGTTAAAAAAAAAAAAAAAAAAAAAAAAAAAAAAAAAAAAAAAAAAAAAAAAAAAAAAAAAAAAAAAAA
>JARVLU010000001.1:42253279-42271835 GCA_031762415.1 Simpsonichthys santanae | reverse complement strand
CACACACACACACACACACACACACACACACACACACACACACACACACACACACACACTTATACACTAACTGTTCGGTTCTCCCAGTAAATTAGCTGAAACAAAGTGATCAGAGTGTAAACTGAGGTTTTGTGTGTTTGTGTGTTGTTTGGCCATGAGTCGTTCTACACGTGCGCACGCATACGCATTATTCTTTATGTCTTTGTAAGGTGCTCAAAAGTTTGCTTGCACATCTTTAAGTATCATACTTTGAAGGAAATTACTTACTGACATTCACGTAAAAGTTTTAAACAATGAGCGCTTGAAGAATACGTTGGGGATGACTCTCAGCTACTACCACACCGATGTTTAGCTCACTACATGTAAAACTGACCAAGTTAGCACCATATTTGTGTTTGCTAAGATCGATTAGGTGTAGAGACCATCTTAAATCAGGTTGACGCCAAAAGTTAATCAGTCGTAGTTGTACGTTGCAGTGATTACTTCCTGGACGTTTCATGAAAATATGTCAAGTGGTTTGAGGGATATTTAGCCAACAGACAAAAACACAGACAGGCGATTAGATCGTCGCCCGCCGCCATGACAACATGTCTCTTGGCTGTTTCTGGTAAGTGTTATGCACAGTTAGGGAAATGTTTGACCCTCGTGCAGTCCTGTAGCAGGTCATCTCTAAAAACTGTGGTCCCACCTCAGCGCCGGCAGCGGCAGCCTGCTGGATGTCACTCTGTCACCAGCTGCACAGCAGATGTTAAATTTTTGTTCTTGACGTCTAAGAAGAGCAATTTTTTTGCGTGTGTGTAATCTTGTTTTGTCTCATGTCACCTCATCCCATCTTCTTGTATCTGTCCTTCCTGTTTTTTAACTGGTGACCAGTGGTTTGTGTGTGTGTGAATATTTGGAAGAAGGGTCACCACCTCAACACCTGCCCATGTATCAGCCAGATGATGTTTCTGGCATGGACACTTTGAGTGTTGTGCTGATAAACATGTTTTTTTTTTTTTTTACACGATAATCCGATCTGAATCTGGCAGGCGTTGTGGGAGCTGCAGAGCTGTTGTGTGTAGCGCTGTCTGTGTACAAACCACAGTGTGTGTATGTGTGTGTGATATCCTAAGAACAGATGACAGTTTAGCAGCTCTTGACTGTCCAGGGAATCAAATCTGTATTTAAAGTCGTCAACATCGTTATTTTTGTTGTTAATACCACTTTCCATATATTAATTTGATTAATCCTTTTAACCCCTGAGAACGCTTTGAGCATCGTGATCCTACTTTAACTGAGCTCCAGTCGTGTTTGCAACAAATATCAAACTCATCTTCCTTTCTTTATACTCATGTGTCTCTGCAGGTGAATATATAAAGAACTGGCGACCTCGTTACTTCCTGCTGAAAACAGACGGATCTTTCATCGGCTACAAAGAGAAACCTCAGGACGCAGACCTGCCCTACCCCCTAAATAACTTCTCAGTAGCAAGTATGTTACCTACCACAGAATATGTTGCCACAGAGTTCTGACTATAACGTTGCACACTTTACAAGTTCGGAAGTATGGTTTTGTAGTTATTAACAAGTATCGTCTTACCTGCTGAAGATAGTGCTTTGAACTACCTCAGTTTGGATAATTGTTTTGTTCCATCTGAACTCTGATATAACAGCTACTACAAGCAGGACTGAGACCAAAGTGGATTATTGGCACCTTAACCCAAATCCCATCTCACAAGTTTTATACCGGTTCTTGTGAATGCTATAAATAAATTATTATCTTGCCATTAATTTCAGATTACATAATTATATACTGGCAGAATTATTACAGTAACTTCTATGGCACAACTCGTATAGTAAACAACCAAGTAATGCCAAAATTTATTGTGATTTAAAGTTTAAAAATTAGTGTTTCCCTAATGTTTTCTGAAAATTTTGAGACTGAAGTTGTTCTAAGGCAATAGTAATCTACTTTGGGCTTAGTCATTAACTTGTCATTCAGGTCGAACTTAAATCAAAATTTTCAAAACTGATTCAAAACATTTTTTGTAATATTTTGTATATATATTTATATATAAAGCGGGCCAGATTGAAGTCACCTGTGGGCCTTAAGTGGCCCGCGGGCCGCCAGTTGAATAGCCCTGATCTACAGTGTGATTCTTACTATACTATTGTACCTAAACCACTTGAAATATGCAGCTATGAAATTTCTGATGCATTAATTTTAGTAGTTCCTTTTTGCTTAAGTTGTAACCCAGATGTGACTGCCTTTACTGTTCACTTTATTTCAAACTTCATTTTTTATTTCTTGTTTTTTTTTCTGGCTGCTCCCTTTCTTCAAGGGTCACCACAGTGACTAAGTCGCACGATAATTGGCAATTGTTTTTATGCCAGATATATTTCCTGATGCATTCACAGATCAACGAGCTACCACAGCCCTCTGTGTGGAGCAGAGAGTTGCTATCTAGGGTGCCTGGGGGAGCAGATGGGTTTAAGGACCTTGCTCAAAGGCCCAGAGTGGGGCAATGGAGGCAGGTGTGGATTTCACCTTTTCCACCCACATTTTGATGTTGTCGATATTGGTAGTTGAACTGGCGATCTTCAGATTACAGGCCCACCTTCTCTAACCTCTGTGCCACCACTCCCTTATTAAAACTTCAAGTGAACCAATAAAAACAACATGTAAAAACAAACAATAAAAAGGATAAAAGTAAACAAAACAAAAATTATATAGACAAACACAAAAACTAATTTAAAGAATAACAAAGTCTAAGAGAAATAAAAAAATCAAACAGTCTGAAAAAGGGTGAAACCTGAGGCTGCATCCTATAAATGCCCACCCCTCTCATATTTTATTATTTTACATAAACAAAATAAATCTTATAGTAATAATATAAATCAAAATGGACTGGTTACTATTTGCCTTCAAAATTAGCAAACAAGTTGAGCATACTTGAGGCCGTTATTTTCCTTGTTTTATCCAAAAGTAAAACTAAAAAAACAAATGCAGTAAATGATTTCCCTGACCTTAAATACTGTACTTCATAAAACAATCACCTAACATTGTAATGCCACAATTAACATACATTTCTAATCTATTTTTAAACCTAAGTACAGATTTATTAGTTCCAAACACCTTTACCATAATTTGACTCCAAGAACCGAAACGCTTCTAGCTCAATATTAGTTCTGAATGGACAACTTTTAAATATAAATAACCCTTTGTAATTATAAATTTTGCCTCTGAAATAAAAACAGCTGATTAGAACCTGGAAGGATATTGTTTGCAACATGATAAACTCCATTGTATTTAAAAACACAATATATGTGGATTATTGAGCATGCATCAGGGTACAATATCTGTACATTTTTAACACTCTGGAGCAAATATACAGATGACCAGTACGTTCATTTTAAGAAACTTTGTGTCATATCCTGATAGCTCTTTTTTGAAGATGAAATAATGTGTCTATGTTTATATGCATTCCCTCAATTTTCACCATATTAAAACATATATGGCATTACAAAAGAGCAGTATAATACAGTATATGCAGACATTTCACGAGTGACTCTCTAACTCTATACAAAGTACCAAATAATGTAGAAAACTTGTTTTTGACATAAGTTATATGGATTTCACCTCCATTTAACTTAACTAAACTGTATTCTTATTCTCCCTACCACCCTCAAACAACATAACTTTAGTTAGTTCACTTTCTGCTGTAGCTGTGTGTTTCTACCAACTGCTTTAAACATTAAAACTATACTGTACAGGACAACTACCGCATTTTCCGCCGTACACGTCGCACCGCCCTATGAGTCTCATCAGTCCAAATATGTCTAATAAAGTGGAAAAATCCATAAATACATTGCTTTGCCGTATACGTCGCATCAAGTATGCATCACCGCTGACAACCCGGAAATATGGGCAAGTGTTGTGCCAAAAACCGATGGGCTGCCAAATGATGGCCGCGGAAGCATACACGGGAGGACTTTAACAAGAATTTAACAAGATTAACACTTAAAAACATTTTTTTTTTTTTTGCTCGAAATTATAGTAAAGGTGTGTCTCAGTCTACCTTTTGCTTAACCAATGCACTTTGACCAATTTGACTTTGGTCAAGTCAACTGCATTTCAAAAGTATTCACTGCCTTGGTGCTCCGGGAGCGTGCAGACAGGGAGGAAATCAGAAAGGAGGACCGCTGTGCATTTCTTAGAGATTTAACAAGACAAACATCTAAAAACAATTATTTGTTTGCTTGACGTTATAACAAATGTGTGTCTCAGTTGAACTTTTACTTAATAAATGCACTTTAATGATCAAATGAAATGAAATGAAGCTGATTTGACAGTTGCTCCAAGTAGCGAGCAGAACGAAGGTGTAAGTCTATGACAAGTCAATTGTGTCATTAATAGTCACTTTTACCTATTACATGATGCAATGGCATACCATACTACTCAAGAACCATCTATCAGCTGAAAATCATAGTGTTCAATATTTTCAGTCAAAATGAATGAAAACAGTCATATCTCAGCCAAAAGTTGGTTTAAAAATATGGGGAAAAAAATCATAAATATGTTGCTTCGGCGCACAAGTCGCAGGGCATGCAAATTATGCAAAAGCACGTGACTTATAGGGTGAACAACACAGTAGTAGTATTGACATTTTATTCCTACAAACTTTATCCATGTTTGTATGTAGGCTGATAAGTTACAGTGATATTACTTTACAGCTGCCACAATCGAACCCTTCAGTTTGTAGAGGAATCAGCTTCTCGCTAACGGCCACAGCAGCCATTATTGTCTTCAGTCCTCACTCCAGGCTCTAATTAACAGTTTATCAGTATATCATCTGTCAGCACCTAGTTAACGAGCTCCTCCACACTGTTGACGTGTTCAATTAACCGATTGTTGTGTACGGTAATCACAATCGGTTTTATTATTCGTTCCTACAGCAAAAGCAGATTGTCTGTAAAAGTGTTACTGCTTCCCAGATGTTTTAACTTTAGATAAAATGGGACTCACTCTAAAACACAATCCTGTTATAATACAAGAAGAAGGTGTGCTTTTTTTATTTGACTCTAATTTTAATTTCAATTCACATTTGTTAAAAAAAAAAGAAAGAACAAGAGAGAAGTCAAACAACTACATTGTACGTTTCAATTACCATACTATGTGAATGTTTATGAAGCATTTATTGTGATTCATTTTTCTTCTGTGAATTTTTTTGCGCAATTTTTATCCAGTTTTTATGCTTTTTCAACAAATCATAAAAACGTTGAGCTTTTTCAGGAAAAAGGTGCTATGACTGGTTCAGCTTGATCTTTTCGAAACATTCAGCCTTTTCTGCCATTTTTTTCTTCATAGAAAATGAATTGAGCTCATTTTCCATACTTCAAGTTTTTATATATGTTTACAACATTTTACTGCTGCTTTCACATTTTGTCCTGGTTCAGCTTCTTTCAGCTTTCTTGTGCAAATGTAAACTTTTTTTTCAGCTACTTTTAGCTGTTTTTTTTTTCCCAGTTGTTTTGTGCTCCTTTCAGATACTTTCTAAAACATTTTTGAGCTTCTTCTTCTTTCTGCTAATTTCAGCTTATTATGCTCGTTTCAGCAGCTTATTTCTGCAAGTTTCAGCTTTTTCTACTACTGTATTTTAGCTACTACCGTATATTGTTCTTTTATGCCAATTTAAGCTTTTTCTGCTAATTTCACATTTTTTGCACTCATTTAAACTTTTTTCAGCCCAATTCATCAACAATTTGCTCTCTTTACTTCCTTCTGGTAATTTCAGCTTCTTTCTGCATTTTTAGCTACTTTCAGCTGTTTTTTTTTTTTTTTTTTTTTTTTTTTTTGCTAACTTCTGCTTTTTTCAGATAATTCCCACTTTTCTGTGCTCATTTCTGCTTCTTTCAGCAAACATGTTCTTTCTGCTTTCTTATGCTAATTTACGCTTTTCTACCTTTTCAGCTACTGGTACCTTTTTTTTTGTTTAGCTTATTTTAGCTGTTTTCAGCTAAATTCAAGTTTTCTTGGTAATGTCATGCTATTTTCAGCCTACTTAACTTATTTCTACTAATTTCAGCTTATGTTTTTTTTTTTCTTTTTTTTTTTTTTGCTAGTTTCAGCTTTTTATGCTATTCCAGCTACTTCTTAGCAAATTTCCCATTTTTTGTGCTCATTTCTGTGTATTTAAACCTATTTCAGCAAATATGTGTTCTGCTTTCTTCTGCTAACTTTGGCTTGTTCTTCCATTTCAGATACATTTCAACATGTTTTTAACCAATTTTAGCTGTTTTCAGCAAGTTCTTCAGCAATAAGCATTCACACCTCTTTTTTGCAGGATATGCAGTTTCTTTAGTTAGTTTTATTTGTTTTCACCAATGATTCCCAAATTAAAAGTGTTATTATTTTGGAGGTTTTCTTCTCTTTGGAATCCACAGATAAATTACAAATATGTACAGGTAGTCCTCGACTTTCGGCAACTCGGACTTAGGAACGGGTTTGCGGCGCAGTATAATGAGTTCTGACTTACGTTAAAATCGGGTTACAAACGGTTTGTAGGTACGGAACCCGTTCGTAATTCGAGGACTACCTGTATATTCAGAATATCACACAGCATCTGTCCATCTCCTAATGCATAAATAGATTTAGGTTATTTAGGAGTTTGATCTTCTCCATGATTATACATCTCTGTTTTCTGAGGATAATCAGATAGGCTCTAAGCTGGTGCAGATGTCACTGCATGCTTACATTCACGGTAAACAGTGTAATACGGCTTAGGTCTGATTTTAAATGCTATCATTGTCTTCAAATTAATCTAAATGAAACCAAATAGGCTTAGTCGGTTCAGATCTCATGACTTCGAGGAAGCAGTGATCCACACTGGTGTTAAAGCAGGACAAGCAGAGGAGAGGACGAGAGACGAGCGCCAAAGCAGAAAATATGATAAATGATAGAATACAAGCTGATACGTTGGAGGAAATTGTTAAAAATGGTTTAATGAAGGATGGAGGAGGAGAGAGGAAAAAGGAGCAGTAAGATGGATGGAGAGGTGAAGTTTTTGTGCACGAGGTGTGTCTGAAAGGAAAAGAGCAGACCGAGAGGAGGAGGTGAAGACCAGATCGGAGGAGGAGGAAAAAGAGTTTGTGAGGAGGACAAGCCAGGCCATACATCCGGCCCCGGCTGCTTGGCACAGCACCGCCACTGCCACATCTGTTGCCCAAAGCTGCGAGGCCAGGTGGTGTGTGTGTGTTTGTTTGTTTGTGTGTGTCTATGTGTGTGTGCAGAGCAGAAGTGGTCAGATGGAACAGAGATGGTACAGGCCTGTTCCCTGCAGAGGGACTCATACATACAAGCTAGACACACACTCACACACTCGTGCACCCGCTAAACTGCTACACAGATCTCACAATCGCCTGCTGTGGCAAACAACCCAATTTCAGCTAACATTCAAAGTTCACTTTTATGTGTGTGTGTGTGTCCATGTGAGAACGTGAGTGTTATTTCGAATCAACAATAGTATGACCTTGTTTTCTGGCGGCACAGCGGGTTCCGTTCACGAGTCAAGTTGTAACGGCTTTGTGTGTGTTTACATTGAGGCACCTCCGTATGCACGACCTGGGTAGTTTCACCATTAACCTTCCTGCATATATTTAGGCTTAGCAGTGGCGTGCTGTGCCGCGCCACTTAAACAGAAAGAAACTGGAGTAAAGGATCGCTGAGGATGTAGGAGGTGATGGACAGAGGAGAGGAAACAGAGGGTGATGAATGTAAACCAGATGCGAGGACAGAAGATGGATCATAACACCGGTCCTTGTCCTCCATAACCACAGAGACTGCTGAGGGACAATGAAGATGCATCCTTTCCCACAGCGAGCTCACAGCCCCATCTGGCCATGTGTGCTTTCGTTTTTGCCTTTGTGTACCGTATTATGCATTTGTGTAATATTGGCCTACTGTGTCGCCTGTTTTCATAGAAATGTGTGTCGTCGGAGAGTCGCCAGATGCGTGTGTGACTCAACACATAATATCCCTTGGCACAAGAAAGCAGCTTTTTTAAGTTCTTGAAGTCTTCGCCTGTTTTTACACCAACAAAGTAAAATTTGAACTGTGTGTTTGACACAGCCTACACTGGATCCGTTTAAACCGTTCCATGGCAGGGAAACTTTTCGACCTGTTAACAGCAGAAAAGTTTGGAGTTAGTAATAATACAACAAGACTGACAATAAAGGAGGAGTCACGCAGCTCCAAAGAGCAAAGAGAGAAGTAAATCATACAAAGTACTTGCATCTGATCAGTCTTTGCCTTATTTTAGAATGTCTTTTGTTTTTATTTCAGACTATTTCAGGTGAAACATATTAGTTGTTGCAGAAGACTAATAAAAAAGGCAAGAGAAGAAAAATCTTATGTCACAATGTGTATACAGTATTTTTTTCTAATAATGCATATCTGCTCGCCAACTTGCAAGTCAAAGTTTGAAGCAAAGATTTTGCACGATCTGTTAGTGCTCAGTATATGTGTTAGGGATGACACTCAGCTACTACTACACTAAATTTGAGTTTAATGTCTTACAAACTGGCCATTTTAGGATTTGGTAAAGTTAGTTAACAGACGCTGCCATCTTAAAACAGACTTCAAAATTTAATCGGTTGTAGAAATACATCGAATGTGCCATAAAGTGGAAATCAAAACGCATTAGGTTCTTATAGAAATGAAACGTATACATGCATATTGAAACTCCTGGGTGTCTGTGCTGTTTTCCTGTTTTTATTTGTGCCGTTGGATGTAAAATAATTACTTCAATTGTTCTGTAAATGCATTATTGTCCATTCCAGAATGTCAGCTGATGAAGACTGAGAGGCCAAAGCCGAACACCTTCATCATTCGCTGTCTTCAGTGGACCACCGTCATCGAGAGGACCTTCCATGTGGACTCACCCGATGAACGGTCAGTTTCTTTATAGACTCAACCTGTGAGATATAATTCAGGTTCGCAGCTTGAATTATTTTATCCATCTTTTTTGTTGTGGTAAAAAAATATATAAGAAAATCGTTAGTTGAGATCTTGAATGGTGGTGTGTGTTCATTTAGTGCAGGGGTCTGCAACCTTAACAATCACAATAGCCATTTCTGCCCCTTTGTTCACTAAATTACACGTGTCCAGTGATGCAAAACCTGCTACGATTGTCATTATCAACTTGTGGCCCATGGGCCACTTTAAGTTTGTTAGAGGGGGCTTTTCTTCTGGCGAGTAGGTGTGAAATTATAAAACTACAAACATCCAATGATTGTTTTGATACTTTCACATTTATAATTTGTTATATATTGTCATCATTGGATGTTCCCATACAATGGCGAAATTGGCTCTCTGTATTTAACCCATCCACCACCAGATGGAGCAGTGGGCAGCTATGGAAGGCGCCAGGGGAGCAACTGGGAATAAAGCATCCTGCTCAGAGACACCACGAGATGTGCAATGACTGGGGACCAAACCTGGGACCTTGAGGTCCTGAGTCAGCTTCCCTGCCCCTACACTATCTCGGCCCCCAAAACATATGAGACAAAAGAAAAGACTGGATTCCATCCATCCATCCATCTATCTATCCATCTATCCATTATCTTTACCCGCATTTTCCTTTATGGGTCACAGGGGTCACTGGTGCCCATATTCAGCAGTCACTGTGCAAAAAGAAGCAGGGGACAACCTGGACAGGTCACAAGTCCATCACAGAAGACTGTAGGTATTCTTGTAAAGGGGAAAAAAAAAAAAAAAACAATAAAAAAAAAATATATATATATACTGTATATACATATATATGTATATAGTTTTTTTTTATTGGCAAAAATAATGAACTATGTGGGCATAAGTGATTATTTTTAAGAAATCAGAATGAGCTTTATTGTCATTGTACTGAAATACAACAAAATTATGTTCGTATGGGCGTCCAAAGATGGGCAGAGTGCACATTGCTGCTGCTAATGGAGATAGGCCTCTTACTATTTTCAGAAAACCTTTGCTTAGATGAGAAAAGGAGAAGAAAACAAGAGGAGAGAAGGTATATATATATTTTTTTAAAAGGAGTACTGTATACATTGAAGAAATAAAGCATAAAGTTAAAGTGAGTACAGTTTACTCTGTGTATTACTAGTATCCACATATTTGCAAAGAAAATGACAGGAAAACTGCTAAAACTGTCATTTATTCTTGTGGATATATCATCCTATAAAATTCAGTTTTACGGTAGTATTGGTCAAAGTTGAACGAGTCGCTGCGGAGGGACCAAAGAGCCACATGTGGCTTGAGAGCCGCAGGTTGCTGACCCCTGGTTTAGTGTAACAGGGCCACCAATGAACAGCAGATTCGGCAGTCTCATGACCAAAGATGACCTATTGTATATAGGTAAAAATTATCTAGGAAAGTCATGCAGTGTAGCGTGTACAAATGTTCTATTTATTTGCCATGAGTGTGTCCACATCTCTCTTTTACCTCCTCTTCCTCTTCTGTTTAGCATCTGAATGTAGTAATGAGAGCCTCAACGGTAACCCTTAATATATTTTTATTAATGGACTGATATCGCTGTAATGTCTTTAAGACATATAAGAATTTCTTGCAACAAAAATAGTAGTCCAGCTTCATTTAAATCAAGGGTGTCCAAAGTGCAGCCCGTGGGCCATTTGTGGCCTAGGGAGTGCTTTTGTGTGGTCCATAACTGCAGTTTGACAATGGTATAATTTTGGCCCGTAGGCTTAATGGATTGATATAGACCTTTTGCAAATTGAATAATGATTTTTTTAAATATAATTTTTAGGTTTAACAGCAAAACGGATTAAAAAAACATCTCAAAATGAGCAATATTAAGTTCAGTAAAATCATTTGGCAATAAATCAATAACATCAAATAAATTAAATTGAAAAAATAAAATAATAAAACATTACTTTTTATGAATTTTTTAATGTATTGGATCCACAATAATTCACCTCCACCAAAATTAGTAAATTTTGTCCTTTCTCCTAAATGTTTACGTTGAATAAAAAATAAAAATAAAAAAAAACACTAAAAATAAGTACGCTTTTTATTCATTTAGTTCACATTTTTGTGGCTGGTTTTGTCCCACATATGAAAATGGTTGGACAACCCTAATTTAAATCATGCATCGTACAGCGTGACGTGAGTTCCTGTCAAGGTTTTAGATGATCAAACTTGCACTGCATCACGTGCACTGATTGTGACCATCAAAAATCACTTAGTGTGAGCAAGGCTTAAGCAATTGCTTTATATTAATATAATTTTTTTAACAGATAAATAATAATTTAATGATTTTTGATTCTTAAAATTTCCAATCAGGAGTTGATTAATGACTATCTAAAAAATGTACAAAAAAAAAAAGTTTCACAACTTCATACAGACGGTGTTTCTGTAAACTTTGTTTTTCTCTCAGGGCAGAAGTTTGAATGAAAATATCACCGGTTTAGTTAGAACTCTGAAATGTTTGAAAAGTTAGTCATTCGTCAAAAAAAGTTAAGGAAACAGTTTTGGGTTTTAGATCAAGAGGTTTGCAATTAGAAAATGCATAAAAGAAGCTAAAATATAAAGTTAAAAGAAAGGAAAATAAACCATCTAAATGACTTTAAATGACCTCAACACGATATGACATGTAGGATAAATATTATATTCTATAAAAGTATCATTAGGAGCAGAGCTATGTATATGAAGGGCTGTACTGTAGAGAGTTTGTTCCTTTTTGGTGTCTGTGAGAGAGACAGAGTGGAAAGAAGACCTTTCAAGTAGTGTTGGCATAAATTCTCCAGCTGCTCGGCTCCTTTCTGAGGAGCTGAGGTGTTTATCTCCAGAAAATGAACAGCTTTGCCCAGAAGACCACAGATGCTTCTGTGCATTCTTTGAGGTTGCGTGCATGTTAGTGTGTGTGCATGTGTGTGTGTGGGTTGCAGCTGTCTGTCCAACTTCGTCTGTGTTATAAAGTGCTTTTGTAGTAGTTTTTGCCTCTAGATAATCAAATCAGCGTTTGAGAGTTGAAAGCAACTTCATAACTTTTTATTAATTAGTTTGAAATGTGTAAACAACGTGCAAATCTTAGCAGCGGATCCAGATGTTTTTGTTGTGAGGTGTGCTTGTTTGCGCACATCCAGCGGAAGCGAAGTGTAAGAAGTTGAAGCTTGTTGGAGAAGAGTGCGTTTGCCACCACCGTGTGCGTTACTGTATCTGTTGTACTGTACGGTGGCTGGCAGGCCTCCAGCTACCACAGCCCCAGCCGTGTGCAGGGAGGGTGGCACGCGTTGGCACGGCGCCCGACTGTAGGCAGGCCCATTATCTCTCATTAGCAAAAGGGAAAAAAAGGGAGAAAAAGAGGCTCATTATACAAAAAAACACTTTAACCAAGAAAGAGCATTTATCTGCTGCCTGACCTTGAGAGAGTTCCCATTGCTTTTCACGCAGCTACGTGCACGCGTACGCACACATCGCATGTGCCACAAATCAAAATGCTCCACTGTTGTGAATAAAATCTGGGTTTGCCCTTGTTTTGGAGTGTATAGGGTACATTTAGAAGTCTTTGCAGAAGAAAGAGGTTTAGATCTTAAAACCTTACTTCTCTGTTCAGGTTCAGATGAACGTTTCTCTAAAACCCTTAAGGAACCATATGGACTCGAAACAAAACAAAACATAAACACAAAGATGATTATTTATGAGTCAGACATGTTTCATTGTTATGATCTCCTCAGGGAAGACTCCTTATAAATGTATTTTAAAGGCTCAGATTCATAAATTAAAAAGAAAATTTTCGGCCAAGTCGTGATTTCTTTGAACATCTGAATCGCTTATTTGCTCCTCTTCAGTTTAGGCTTGGTGGTGTGGCAGAAAGTTAACACTCCTTGCTAACTATTAAGAAGCTGTAAGAGACATTTTTAAAATGAGTTCACCCTTTTACTTTGTATGTTCTCGATTTAAAAAAAAATAAATAAACTGTTCCAAATTAACTTGTTTCCTAAAAATCAATTTCCTTGTATTCTCCTGTGGATCAAAGCTGAGGGATGTTTGACCCAATGTGTCGTGTATGATATTCATCATAGTTAAAAACTGTTAATGTGTCTACCCATCCTGACGCATGGCTGGCCCTCAGCTACACATTCGCTCGCTCACGTTCTCCCAGCAGATGTTGAACAGCACTGCTAATGGAAAGTCAATGGGGAGGAACGATGTTAGCAAACAACAATGCATTGTTCCCTCTAATGCATTGGCCCTCACACACACGCTCTCACGCACACTCACAGACTGGTCTACATTAGTTCTGCTCTATGATCATTGCTCATTTGGTTGATTCTCTGGTTGACCGTGTTTCCTCTGTGTTGAACTAATAGGTGTTTATGATAATTGAAAACATTTAGCGCCCTTAAGTCCTGGTTAGTTGAATGCAACATCCTCTCTGTTGAGGATTCATATTTTATGTTTAACCTGTGTAACGTATAGCTGGATGTAGTCATGTATATTATTGTATGGGTAAAAGTATAAAACCATTCTGCTATATGATCTCCTTAGCAAAGAAAGTCAGGCTGAAAGTCAAGTTACAAGCAAAATATCAAAATGCGTCAAAATGGCAGTTTAGTTAGTGAAATAAAGGCTAACCGTAATGTTTGATTCATAAACCAGGGACGAATGGACAGAGGCCATCCAGATGGTGGCCGACAAGCTGCAGAGACAGGAAGAGGAAAGGATCCAGTGCAGCCCCACCTCCAACATCGACAACATGGTCGAAGAGGAAATGGACATCTCTGCTACGCATCACAAACGGAAGGTAACGCACGAGCAGAAACATACGAAAGCACTGAATAAAAGGTTGGAACAATCTATCAAAAATAAATACAAATAAAATGCAATGTGTTGCAAATCTCATGAACCCACATTGAATTCACAATGGAACATAGTAAACATATCGGATGATTAAACTAAAGAATTGTACAATAAAAAAAGGTAATTTTAGAATATAATAGAGCAGAATAAAATAGGATAGATGTTTATTGTCATTGCACCTGAGTATAACGAAATTTGGGTTTGCTTTGCAGAGCAAAAGTAAAAACATTATAATATAAAACAATATATATACAGTATATCCATACATACATATAGTAGTCCCTCGCTATTTCGCGTTTTATTTATCACAGACTCGCTCTATCCCTGTTTTTCATAATAAGATTGAACATGACACACAATTGGCTTATTGATGGATGAGCCGCACGATCAGCAAGGAATTTTTATTTCAAATAAATTATTTTAAATTATTTAGCATCTCCTGCACCTTTGGGTAGCCCACACTGCCGGATACGATTCCTCCTGCAGCTGATCAGCTGTTCTCCGTGGAGAGTGGAGAAGTGGGCGTGGCCAAGAACGCTTGCAGGTGGCTGAGAGCAGCGGAGGCAGAAAGAGGGAAATCCTGACATTCTGTGCTCTTCATTTAGTTTACGTATATATAAAGACTAAAATAAATACTTACGACTTGTACTATTCCTACTTTGTAGTTTTTCACTTATTGCGGGGCAGTGAAGGAGGGACTACTGTACACAGTATGTATGTATGTAAACCATATAAAAGGTAATGGTTTTTCAATTTGATGGTAGTGACACATGTTTGTGTTCCATTGTGAATTTAATGTGGGTTGATTAGATTTAGAATCTCTGCACTCTTTGATTGACATTTTTCATAACGTCCCAACTTTTTCAGATTTGATGTTGTACTTTTTTTAAATATCTGCTATGATTTATGACTTGACCTTGGTGCCAAAATATCAACAAGTCTACAGAAGTCATACTTTAGCAGCTATTTTGGTTTGCAGAATGAATAAGATGGTTTCATCTTCGCTTCTTACAGACGATGAATGACTTCGACTACCTGAAGCTGCTGGGAAAGGGAACATTTGGTAAAGTGATTCTTGTCCGGGAAAAAGCCAACGGGAAATATTACGCCATGAAAATCCTTAAAAAAGAAGTCATCATCGCCAAGGTTTGTCTGGCATGGAGCTTCATCTACATCAAAAAAAGTATTTTTATCTTTCAGAACATTTTCAGTTTAAAGTTTTTAATATCTGTATGTGTATACAGTTATTAGTTTTTGTTGTGCTCTTAAGCTGCTATTTTATTTTATCAAAATTTGTTTTATTTAACAGGATGAAGTGGCTCACACACTCACAGAGAGCAGAGTACTGAAAAACACCAGACATCCCTTTCTCACTGTAAGTACCTCATACACACACACATGCACACAGTAAATTGATCCTCTACATACCTGAGCGTCTTATGTTAGGGTTATAAACTATTGAACTTTACTGATCACATTACTTAAATTCTGAGTACACAAATTAGCTGCTTTTTATTTGTCTTTTATCTTGCACATACACACAAACACACACACACACACGCATGCATATATGCACGCTTACACTTCACTCTGTCGAGGGAGCAATTACAGTTCATAACTGAGTTTACTCCTGTCACACCTGCAGCCACAAAGAGACTTTCACCAACTGTTCTTTTGTTCAGCCCTCTCCCTCACGAGCGCACATCCAAAGCGCACACACGTGCAGTGCTGACTTTGAATGATCAAATTCAGACGAAACAGTCTGAAGAATGATGTTTTTATTGTGCCTGCTGTTTCAGCTCCAACAGGACTGGACTTACACGTGTGCGCAAAAGGCATTTGCTCACTTCAGTGTTCTCTATATGGGGAGCATAAAGAGAACAGCCACAGGATGAACGGGCAAAATTATAAAAATAATAACTAAGTCTCCAGCGTTATTAAAAAAAAAGAACATGACCTGCCACAGAGCATGAAAAGGTTTCAAATGAAGATCTTCCCAATTTGTTAGCACTATAAGTTTGTTTTGTGAATTACTCTTAGCTACTACTATGCCAAATTTTAGCTCATCACCAGCCCTGTCATAATAACAAATTCTGCTGGGCGATTAATTGTCTCAGAAATTATTGAGATGAACAATAATATTGTTTGAAATTTGACAATAATTAGTAATTATTGTCAAATTTAAGAAGAAATGTTGGTTAATTTGTTTTGAGTGTTGTACCTTTTTTGACCACCGGATGGCGGTATAAGACTGTTTGAAGGATGGATGGAGAGGGAGCGAGCAGCGTGCCTCTTTAAGGAAAATGGGAGGGAGGCCCCTTGACGTGACATGGACTGTCTCTCTTTCCTTTTTTTTTTCAGTTCTCAAAATGGCAGACGCTCTGTGGTTTGAGCTCTTTAGCATTTTTCACACAAAGTTTTTAATAAATAAAATTAAAAAAATCAGTAAACAAGTTCTCAGTTTCTTTTTGCAGAGAAAAACAACTTTTTACATGAAGGTACGGGTTTCAACCATGAATTTTGGAGCTTTGACAAGACGGAGGTTTTTTTCCTTAAGATTGACCTGTTAGCTTAGCTTATAGCTTAGCTTCTTAGCTAATTAGCTTAGATAATTTTCCAAAAACATGTTGGACGGTTAAAACAGACTTTAAAGAGAAAAGAGAAAGGGAGGGGTCAGAGAAGAACACTGGAGTTGAACCTTTTGTCATCCAGTGTCTTCAGTAGAGAGAGAGAGACGTGAAGAAACGATAAAGCGATAAATAAAAGGGAGGTTGATAATTTTCATTGATCATGCGATTAATTGATTTATTGTTTATCGTGACAGGACCAGCTGCCATATAGTGAAGTTTACAGATGACACAGCAGTAAGTGGGATGCATCACAAACAATGATGAGTCCAAACACAGAGAGGAGTTGAACACCTGGTGCAGAGAATGATCTCTGCATCAATGTGAAGAAGACCAAGGAGATGGTGGTGGATTTCAGAAGAGACAAGGATCCTCTTCATCCCCTACACATCGGAGTAGAAGATGTGGAGGTGGTGTCCTGCTACAGGTACCTGGGGGTGCATACATCCAGTGACCTCACCTGGAGAGCCAACACTTCCTGTCTGGTCAAGAAGGCCCACCAGTGTCTCTACTTCCTCAGGAAGCTGCGGAGCTTCTATCGCTGTGTGGTGGAGAACGTTCTCTGCAGCTGCATCACCGTGTGGCACGGCAGCTGCACTGCTGCTGAGAGCACGGCTCTGCAGAGAAGACTGTGGGGAGCAAGGGGGAGGGCGCTCCGCATCACGAAGGACTCCACTCATCCTGCACACAAGTCTGTTCCAGCCCCTCCCCTCAAGCAGGCGGCTGAGGAGCATTAAGACCACCAGGCTCAGGAACAGTTTGCTGAACTCGAGCTGCACAGAATTCACCTTCATCTTACTTTTTTTTTACTTTGTTTATAAAATATATATTTGTACTCGTTTGTATTTATTTATTTGTTAACTATTAGGCTTCTTGATCTGGGACCGGAGTCCAAATTTCGTACCATAAACATGAAAAAAAATAAAAATCTTTGAATATTTTCAGTCTGATTTTATAGCTGATGTAGTTTATCACATCAGGTCTATTGTTCCAACTAGTTGTAGATCCTGTTAAAGGAAGTGTTTGCCGTGCGTCAGTGCAGGTGCACACGCATCACATTCTTTGCCTTTACAGCCTGCTTGCAGCGGGCGACAGTCTCTTACCTTAAAGGAGCTGTGCACTAAAGTCTCATCCAGATCTATAACCACACAGATCTTTCCAGAGTCTTTCGACTTCACTGAAGGCAGCAGTGGCTTCGCTTGGACCTAAAAGTTCACCACATATGTTGTTTTTGATTAAAATCGATGGATTTGAGGCGAACTAAATGAATAAATGCATGTTGGGTACGTTCAGCCACCTTGGACAGAGTGCCATTCTCTTCGATTAAGAGCGGGGCGTTGTTGTTGACCGGCGGAGGTTCGGGATGGTCCCGACACAGGCAGCAGAACAGGTTGGAGAAGAGGCCTCTGCTCCGGGGCTTCTTCGAAGACAGAGATGGAGAAGAACCTACAGAAGACAAGAAAACCTACAGTAAGTACAAAAAATAAAAATCTTTATTCTTAATGCCCAAACGTGACACTGGATTTTACTCTCAAATCTCATAATTCCATTAGACTTTTAATGAAAATACTGTTCTTGCTTTTTTTCATACTCTGTTTTGTGCACAAACCCACAAAGAGACATGTTTTTCAGGAGCTGTTGTGTAACCAGCTCTCATCTTTTGTGAGCAGACGTCAGCCACTTGAGGAGCTCTTTAAATCCTCGTTCAGTGCTCACTAGAAACAGCATTTGAGGGACGTCCTGAAGGAATGAATGCAGGACGAACACGTTCTGCTTTGGTAAAAAATCTTATTCTCAAAAAGCTTCATGTCCACAGTTAAAGAAATTCCACATAGTACAAATACACAGTAAAACTCTCTCTTTAATTCACTGATTCACTCTTTTGCAGTTTTTCAAAGTAAGACACGGAAATTGTACACGATACATGATCATCAACTTTAATATTATTCACATGATTGGAATAGTATGAGATACTAAAAGTTTTATGGGGGAAAAAAGCCAGACAGGTGCTGCCATTTTGTAGTTTTCTCTCAATAAGATGATAATGTATTGCCACTCAAAATGACTACATATCCCAGAAG
>JARVLU010000001.1:42195809-42209698 GCA_031762415.1 Simpsonichthys santanae | reverse complement strand
CATTACCATTTGCAGCTGCTAGAGGGTCTTCAGGTAATAAGTGTCTCATTAATAGGTAAAAGTGGCTATTAATGAGACACTTACCGTAGTTGGTTTGCCATACAAAACCACCTTCGTCTCGCTCCGGAACTCCTGGAGCAAACATCAAATCAGCTGCATTTCACCGTGCCGCCCAGGTGAAATACAGCTGATTTGACCATTAAAGTTCAACTGAGATGCACCTTTGCTATAATTTTGAGCAAACAAATACAGTATTGTAATTGTTTTAAATTGTTAATCTTGTTAAATTCTTGTTAAAATCCTCCTATGCGCACTCCCGCGGCCGCCATGTTGGCAGCCAATCAATCTTTGGCACACCGGTCCTCGATTCTGGGGGGTCAGCAGTGACGCATAATAGATGCAACAAAGCAACTAATTTGTTTTTTGTTTCTTTTCCACTTTATTAGGCATTTTTGGACTGATGTGACATATGGCGGAAAATATGATACTTGAAAATAAATCACATACATCAAACCAATTTTTAGATGATTATTTGAGAGCTTTTCCTTTAATTGGCCTGTAAGATTTAAAGGAAAGACAGTGAAAATTAACGACATTGCATTCTTTGAAGAAATGCACGTTGCCCGCGGCCTTTCATATCAGAGATTTCATCTAAAATAATCTTAAGCAGTGAGTTATAGTATCATAGTTTCAGTCGCCAAAAAAAACAGATAAATAAAACTGACTGAATTAGAGTCATTTTTGTGTCTACAGTTGCTGAGTTGTTGCAGCCATCTTGAATGTGGTGGTCTCAAAAAGTTAAACGTTCATAGAAGAACACTGGATTATTTTCTGAGAGTTTTGTTAAAATCGATCAAGTGGTTCAAGAGGCATTTAGTTATTAACATTACAAAATAAATCAAGAAGCTAAAATAATAAAGTCTGATTGAATGGACATCAACAGGACATACCAGTGAAAAGAATTCATCAGTTTACTAACTCATCTTGCTGCAGCTGTCTCTGTGTACCCTCACTTAGCCTGACTGAGGCTGTCCAGCAGGACTTTAACCGCTAGAGCGGGCCTGGACTCCAGGAGCGCAAACACCCTGAAGCACAAAAACACCACACACCCCAGCTTAAACTGCATAATACACACACACACACACAGCAAGATAGACGACAGGAGGCTTCAGGCCGGTGAGTCAGTATGAGTGTGCATAAATAAATACACCAGTGTAAATTAGTACAGTCTGTACCAAAAGAAACTACTCGGGGTACTTTGGTCTGTGTGTGCAATTTGGTGAGGCCAGTGCGGTCTGGCAGGGCCAGATTGGGCTCTGTCATGTGACTAATGTGTACCACAGCTCCAACAGCTGACAGGACACTGGGCCCAGGGTCACACTCGTACACAAACACACACTTGCATACTAACAGGAACACATACACAGGCAGCCCAGATGGATATCTGGGCAGGCCTGCTGTGACTACTGTAGCATCAGGTTAACGAGAAAACAGGTCAGACTGGAAAGTAGTTTGTAGTATTTTCACATGTTCTGCCGAACAGCCTGAACGGATGATGCTTTGTGAAATGATGACATGGATGGACGGGGGAAATAAACCACAGAGTGAGAGAACAAACAAACGTTCAACAAAGTACGGAAAAGGTCTAAGTGATTAAATGAATAAGTCAAAGTCCTGACCTGCTGCTTTGAGACAGTTCTTCCAGTTTGGCTCCCAGTTTGTAGCATTCCTCTTTCAGTTTCCTGATGAGGGAATTCTGGGACGTCAGGAGATTATCCATCTCTCCAACTGCAAGGAATCATGAGAAGGCTGACATCACACTACTGGGTGAATCATTTCTCATCATAAAATGTGTTTAGTTTAAAACTGTCATGAAAGGCAGCGAGCGAGATGTCTCTTAAAGGAGCAGCCGGCTTTAAGTTTCTTTACTTTCATCAAGGCATGTCTTAAAGAGAACAAGAAAAATTATTACAATGATTTAAAAAAAAAAAAAACATTTTGAGGTTTTTGCTGGTTTAGTTCAACATTTCTGCTACAATGAGAAGAAAAACTAATAACTAAATTTTAAAAAAGACCCATAAAACTAGACAGCCTCGTGTTGAAAAAGAAAACCTTTACTTTATGGAGAGAGTAGAGCCATGACACCTACTGAGACAAATTTTACAGCAAAAGCCAAAGACGTGTCTCTGAATGAGTCTCTACAAAACGCACTTGTCAACGTACTCGTTAATATAAAAAAATGCTGAAAATCCAGAGAAAATATACAGTAATAAACATTCATACATAGAAAACAACTGAAAATATAAAAAAAAGGTAAGATGAGATTTTATTTATTTATTTTATTTTTTTTGCTTGAAAGCTCTTTTTTTCCTGTTCCACTCTTTTTGCCACATTCTAATCCACACTTGGGGGTCTCTTTCTGAACAATCCAACAGTGGGCTTTTATCGTTCCTTTGAAACGATCTACGTTTCGCTCTCGAACATATGTCTACTCTTTACAAGGAACACCAAAAAAAAACAACAACAAAAAAAAACAATGGCTGTCATTTGGTTTGAGGGAACGATCCACCTGCTCCAGCATTCTGTTACTGTCAACCAAAAAAAAAAAAAAAACACCAAGGACTTTGAAAAGTAACTCAGACTTTTATTTGCATGTAGTAAACATAAAAAAGATGATTTAAATTAAAATAAGGATGGTGGATCTCTGTGCTGTACAATTTACCTGCAGCTTAGATCTATTACTTTGAATACTTCTTAGTTTGGGAAAATGTATTTAAAAATATTTTATGTACAAGTTAGTATAAAGGCCAGTTTTCTGGTGAACCTCCCCTGACTGGGTTTTATTTTATGTTTTCCATCTGGGTACAGTTTCTGTTGAACCCCTGTCATGGACGATGCACAGAGAGCAGAAACTGGATGCTAGAGCACATTAAACTATTAAACTACAAAAACTTGCAGCCGTGCACGTGCATATACAATCAACAAAGTTTTGTCAGTGCTGGGAAAGTTGTATGAAGAATGCTAATTAGCAGAACAGGCTTTGAATATGTCTGGCCATGCGTAGGCCAAAAAGAACCCTGGGACACAGAAACACAGCAGAACTGGCACTGGAAACAAACAGAGGAGAAAATGAGGGAGGGATGGAGGAAGGGAGGGAAGAATCGTGGCAGGGAGGGAGGGAGGGACGGACAGAAACAAATATCTGATACCATCTAGGGGCTGGTCTGTACACATTTACTCAAAAAACGAAACATGAAAAAAAAAAGGGTGGGAGGCAGAGGGAGAAGAAGGGAGAGGGGGACGGATGGATGGAAGGACAAACGGATGGATGGAGAGGCGGGATTTGGAGAGCAAGAAAGCTAATTATCCAGCTCGTCTGTTGGGCTGCGCAGGGAGAGGAAGTGATGCGAGTTACTAAAGGACATCCACCCCTCTATCCCCTCCCCATCCACAGCTTCCTGCTGTGCTCTGATGTCAGCTCTCTTTAGACAACATGTGTGCCGCCAACACGCGCCAGAAAGAAACTCTTTGTTACCCCCCCCACCTACTCTTCCCTTCATACCCTCCATCTTTGTTCTGCGTACCAGCAGGCTCCCTGGTTGCTGATGAGAACCACAGGTAAATAAAAAGATAGGATAAGGGAGGGAGGGCGAGTGATTGAGGGTGGTTGGTGGGTGGGGGATCCAGATGGTGCAACAGATGTGTTAACAGCAGCAGCTCTGCTGTGCAGACAGACAGGGAGCTCAGAGATGGGTCTTTCTGTGCTCTGCTCCCATCACCTTCCCTCATCCTTCTCCTCCGCAACTCTCTATTCTCTTCTTTAAATGCCATCCCGCTCTTTCCCTTTGTTCCGCTCCTTTTGAGGTCACTTCAGCTGAGATGTGTTCCCGTACGTGCCGGGATCCTTCATCTGAAAGAGTCAAGATTCTCCTGCAGCCCTGCTGAACAATGCTTCAAGAAGAGCCTCTCAGCAGTGGCTGGGAGACTATAGAAGAAACTGGTCAAGGTCTGTTCTGGGTTTTGTTTTGACCCAGTTCGCAATAACTTCATCCTTAAAGCCAGTCTGTATCCTTTACAATTAAAATAGTTATTCATATTCCTTCTCCCACTAAATAAATGAATCCAAACCTGCAAGCTTGAAATAAAGATAACACAACTTAAGTGTTACCGACATATAAAAATATATTTTGTGACCAAAAAAATTGAAGCTCTGCAAAAAAAACTGTTCGATCACCAAAAAAAAAAAAAAAAAGTCCAAACGCCTTTAAAGAAAGAAACAAAATAAAAACTTTTTTGTGTAACTATGCAGACCTGTGAGTCTTCTCTTTATTTGTGGAAAAATAATGAGTATCCCACTTTGAAATAGTAAAGCAAAAAAATAATAAAAAAATCAAGTGAGGACATTTTGTTGAGACAAGTTTCCTCTCATAAACGCAGAAACCTTTATTTACTTCAATCGTTTTTAAACTTTTATCTAAAGCGAAATATTATTTTTTTGTTCCTCCTTATCAGAATGGATCAACATATATTTCTATTGTTTTCGTGACTGTAAATTTACGTATGCCATCAACCGCTGGCTGCTCAGGTGAGTTTTGGGGAAAACCTAGTCTGATGTGGAGAGATGATGTCCATCCCACTTTGGATGGAGCTGCTCTTCTTTTTAGAAATTTGGCTGATTTTGTTAGTTCTCCAAATGACTGACAACCCAGGGTCCAGTCCAGGAAGCAGAGTTGTAGTCTTCCACACCTCTCTGCTGCTTCTCCTCTGTTACCCGCCCAAACCCTCATAGAAATAGTGCCAGCTCGTCCATGGCCCAAATTAAATAAACAAAAAATCAGCTCTAAAATATAAATCATAAAAATCTTATTAAAATAAATATAGTTACTTTACCACAACAAAATAAAAGCAATAAATGTAGATTATTGAACAACTGATCTCTTTCCTCTAAGTCCTTGTTAGGTTATGATCTGATAACTGATCACCATATTGATTTATTCTGTCTGACCTAACATGGCTACAACAGGAGGATTTTGTTAGAATTAATTAATTTCTGGGACCCTGTGTACACAATTTCATTCCACCTCATGTGATGTGAATAACAATAAAGAACCTTGAACTTGAATCCACTCCAGCTAATTATTGTCAATGTGGAGGAGTAGCTGCTATCTTTCAGTCAGGATTATTGATTAATACTAAACCAATAATTAGTTACAATACTGTACTTTTGAGTTGTTGTCCCTTCAATAGCCACTTTTACTTATTGTTATATATCATCTACCAGGGCCTTGGTCTCAGTTTTTGTCTGAATTCTCTGATTTTCTGTCCGACTTATTACTTAATACTAATGAAGTCATAATAATGGAGATTTCAATATTCATGTAGATGTTCAAAGAGATAGCTTAAGCATAGCCTTTAAAATTTAATACAGTAAATTAGTTTTACCCAAAACGTCTACACCTGCAGCTTTCTGGTCCCAGGTCAGCTGCCCTACCTCTGCTCGTTCTCATCATCACACTCTTAACCTGGTTCTCACTTATGGCATAGAGATTACCGAATGTACCGGTACTTATTAATACATCCTCAAAATCCTGTTCTGTCTGGTCATTTAATAACCTAGAGTTTACGGTACATTAAATGACTACATAGTCACTGAGAGTAAATCTCATTGTAGTCATGTTTAACAGAGAAAGCTGTAACCAAATTTAAAGAATCTCTTCCGTTGTTTTCTGCTATTGTAGAGTAATGCAATATGAAGCAATGACTTAAATGATATTGTTGATAATTTTACTGTACATCTTCAATGCAAACTTAACTTGATAAAGCTGCACCGTTGGAATAAAAAAGAAGTGATAAATCAGAGGAAGCTGGCTCCTTAGTTCAAATCTGAGTTACTGGTGTGTACTTTAAAACAGGCATCTAGAAAGCTGGAAAGAAAATGGCACTCCACTAATGAGGAACAATTTTATTTACTTGGAGAGATAGCCTGCTAACTTATAAAATAGTTATAGGTTATGCTAGATCTGTATTTTATTCATATTTTTAAAAAAAGTAATATGTGTTGCCATCGTATGTTCCTATACAATGACGAAATTTGTGCTCTGCATTTAACCCATCACACGCGAGATACATCCAGGTGGAGCAGTGAGCAGGTATGTAAGCACCTGGGGAGCAGTTAGGGATTAGGTGTCTTGCTCAAGGACACCATGACATGTGGGCATGGCAGGGAGTTGAACCTGCAACTTTCTGGTCCCAGGTCAGCTGCCCTACCTCTACACCACAGCGGTCCCTTTAATGCAGTCCTTCTCAAATAGTGGAGCGTGCCCCCCCTGGGCCTGGGGGCGATGCTGGAGGGGCACGTGTAACCCCGGAGAACGTTTTTTTGCCGCAGGAAGTAGTTGTTGTTGTTTGTTTGTTTGTTTGTTTTTTGCGCCATTCTCATTTTGTCAGGGTGCATTCCGGCAACCGTTTGCTCGTATCCGACAACTCTCAGGCTTACTACGATAATAATAAAGTTATGAACAAATATGACTGGAGCCATTCTTGAACCGTGTCACCCCCCTCTGCTGCTGCGATGATAAATAACTCCGACACCACCGCTGCTGTTTTTATGACGCTCTGGACGCTTGCCTGCCCCCTCGTTCCTCTTTCGCGTTGACAAAACGTTTTAGTTTGATCAATGAGTTTGTCAAAACAAAATTTTGACCTTTTTTTTTGTAAATACAGAAGTATTGTTTAATAAATGTTAGGACTCTATTCTTTGCTAACAAAATATATTCACCTCCTCACTTAAGCTGCTGTTTTTATGACGCTTTGGACACTTGTCACCCACAGTGTGCATGCAACAAAGAGTAAACTCAAAGCAAGAGTGATACCTGCCCCCTCTTTCCTCTTTTGCAAAGGGCCATGTGCATTCTTCTTCCTTCTGCAACATCTTTTCTTTGTGAGACTGACTTCTCTGCTGTTGCTGCACTGCAGACCATGTCAGGTCCCAGCTAAACGCTGAGCAGGAGCTGAGAGCTGCAGACAGTATCATGCTTCAAACTCCACTTCAAAAAGCTGTGCACTGCAAAACATGCTTATTGTGGCCATTAATCCCGACTTTAAAAAAATCAGCTCAAATTGTTTTATTCATTTTTGTTTTGTAGGTCAAAGTGTTTTATGTAACACTCCTGAGTTAAAATGTTGCTGATCAATTTGAATGTATTATTATTTATTGATTAAATTTAATTTTATTATTCAGTATCAAATTGTTAAAAATGTTTACAGTTTAAATAAGGATTGAAGGTCTGTTTGTTGTTGGATGTTTTTTTTTTCCAGGCAAATTGACAAACTTTAAGTTGTTTCTGTTACAGACTAAAAAAAACAATAATAATAAAGTTATTATTTGTTGTAAGTTGATCTGTATTGCTTTATTTTTTTCCTTTCTTTAATATTATTAATAAGAATACAGTGTTAAGCAGAGGTGTACTTATAACATTTTCATAGACAAATGATAATATTTACAGTGGCGGCAAAGATTTGGGGGGTGCAAAATGGTGATCCTTAATTTTCTGCTTTTAAACTCAGACAAGACAGAGGATGTTGTTTTTGGACAGAACAGCTTAGAAATAAACTTTGCAGCCTTTCACTTCATCTGGATGGCATTAACTTGGCTTCCAGTTCTAATGTAAAAAACTTGGTGTTACTTTTAATCAGGATATGTCTTCTAAACCCCATATAGAAAAAAAGTTATCAGGACCACTTTCCTCCACTTGCATAATATTAAAATTAGAAACATCTTGTCCAATAAATGATAAAGAAAAACTGGCCCATGCATTTGTCACATCTAGGCTGGACTATTGCAATTATTTATTATCTGGGTGTCCAAAAAAATCTTTATAAAGTCTTCAATTAATCAAAAATGCTGCTGCCAGAGTTTTAATGAGAGTTGGTAGGAGAGATCATATCTCTCCAGTTTCAGCTTCTCTCCATTGGCTCCCTGTCAAATTCAGAATAGAACTCAAAATCTTACTTCTAACCTACAAAGCTCTCAACAACCTAGCTCCATCTTATATAACATATCTTATTGTTCCATACTTTTCTAACAGAGCACTTCGCTCTCAGACTGCAGGTTTACTTGTGGTTCCAATTCAAAATTATCCTGTCTCCCAATCGCTGAACAGTCACCCCCCCCAACTCTCTCATTTACTACAGCCGTGTGTCCCACCACATTCTCTGAGGTCAGCGGACCAGTTACTTCTCACAGTTCCAGGAACTCGTCTTAAGCACAGAGGTGACAGGGCCTTCTCTGTAACAGGCCCAAGACTTTGGGACGAGTTACCTCTGCTCGTCAGACAGGCCCCCTCCCTCTCGGTTTTCAAATCTCGTTTAAAAACCCACTACTATTCCATTGCTTTCAACACCTGATGATCTGTGGTTGAACCTGTTTGCTTCACACAGGTTGGTTGATATATTTATTATCTGCAACATTTTTATGTCTATATTCTGTTTTTTTACTTCATTTTGTATGTTGCCTATGTGTTGCCTGTTGTTTGTTTGTACAGCACATTGGTTGGCCTTGTCGCTGTTTGAAGTGCTCTATAAATAAAAGGGTATGGTATGATACTGCAAAGACACATAGAAAGCTTAGCATATCTTGTTCCCAAGTTATTCTTTACAACTGCCTTCAAGTCCCTCACTGTGTTGGAATCTTTGAGGCTGGGGTAAAGGTCTCCAGCAGAAGGGCGAGAAGTGGGATGAGGACGGACAGAGTTGGTTGCTTTTCCTCCGATATTGCCAGTGTAGCTTCTTTCATTGGTTTCATCACCCACACCAGATCTTCAGCGATTGTTACATCTTCTTCTGTTAGCATGCACAGATCTTTTTCATTCCTGCATATGTTGTGTGAAAGGAGAGTGGCAGAAATAGCTGGTTGTTGCTCTAAAACGCGCTCAAACATGTCCATTGCACAGTTCCACCTAGTCACAACGTCAACTGTTAGCTTGTGTGCTGGCAGTTGAAGCAGCTTCTGTTTATCTTTTAGTATGTGTTTTGCCGTTGTACTCAGGTGAAAAAATGTTGCTATATGTCTCATATGAGCAAGCAGACGTGACATAGCTGGGACTTTCAGACCTGCTTGTGAGGCCAAGTTTAGTGTGTGCGCAAAGCAGCCAACATGCATGAGCTGCAAAATCGCCACCTCGCGAACCATATTTGCAGCATTGTCCGTCACAACTGCGGTGTCTTTGCTGGTCAGCCCCCATTTCTGCATGGCCTCCATCAACATATCAGCTTGATTATTAGCAGTGTGGCTCATGTGAACTTCGATGGTCTGTAGCACATGAGACACGAGGCACCATTTATTGTCGATGTAGTGACAAGTCATAGGTATAAATAAAAACCATTATGTATGTTGCTTCGTAGTTCGAATTTTATGGTGAACAATTTCTTTTTTATAAATTATAAGTTGATTGTTGTTTGATTTGATTGATTGTAAATGGGAGCAGTTAAAATAAGATTTTTTCTTCCTACTGCTGCCCTTCATTTTATTTATGTCTTGTATATTTATTTGTTGTATAAATGTTGTATTGTTCTGTATTTTATTATAAAATGAACGAATAAACTAAACTAAACTAAACTAAACTAAAGTCACTGTCGTGTACGACTGCATTGAGATTGATGTCCATATGTCACATGTTATGCCGACTCTCTCTGCTGACTGCATTTTTGTTAGGATGTCATCTTTCAGACGTGTGTACATCATGTGGATAATGGCTTTGGTCATGTGTTTACGTTGTACCATAACATAGTTTGGTTCGAGAATATGAACAAGCCTCTTGAAGCCCTCATTTTCCACAACCGAGTACAGGTGTAAATTGCTTAAAAAAGTTGCAATTGCCTTTTGTTATACTATGGTAAATGGTAATGGTAAATGGAGCTTACTTATATAGCACCGTCCAACCCCCTATGAGGGGCCCCAAGGCGCTTTACAGCACCAGCCATCTACCCATTCATACACATTCATACACCGGTGGCGGTAGTCTGCCATGCAAGGCGCCAGCCAGTCCCACCGGGAGCAACTCGGGGTTGCGTGCCTTGCCCAGGGTCACAACGACACATGGTGTGGGAACTCGGTATTCGAACCTCCAACCTTCCGATCGAGGGTCGGCTGCCACTACCACTGTACTACGATATTAATATCCCGGAGAGAATTGGCTGGTTATGTTAGTGAGTCCCAGAGTTTCTTTTGTTTTTCCTCTTAAGGCTTGAAGTTGGATGTTAGTGTTAGCATAGTGTGATATCTAGTTAAGTGGTTTCTGAAGTTTGAAATAACTGACATCCACTTGGCAGATCTTGCATACCACTTTGGCTTTATCTAGCTCTTTGTCATTTACTGTTTTAAATCCATTTATTATTTATTTATTTATTGTTCCAGACATCAGATCTTAGTTGAGATGACTTGCTGCAGCGTTCCTTTTGTTGTCCATTCTTTGTATGCGCGCCGCGCGCTTAAACTTTAATTGGACGTGACGCATGTTATTGTTAAAAAATCCAACTCAGATCCTATAAATCGATATTGCTACATTTAAATGCAATCGAGCTAAAATAAATTAAATCAATTTTTTTTAACCCAGCCCAAGTAGACGATACCCGAGTCAAAATCCAAGCTAAGGAAGTAGAACCGTTGATCAGGCATGCAGGGTCTGATGGCACTCTGCTAAGCACTTTGGTCACAGTTCCTTTTTTTAATGTGCTATACAAATCTGATTTGACTTGACTTTGGCACTGTGCCAGATCGCTGGTGTACCTGCAAATAAAAATAGAGTTCACCAAGAGATTTAACAGACATTTCTCTGGATCTAATTGAGGCACAGCTTGCACTCCCAACCACTCTAGATCCCTACTAACTAGGGGTGTAATGGTATGCTAAAATCACATTTTGGTTCGGTTCAGTTTCAAGGAGAGCTCGGTTCGGTTAATTTTTGGTCCAAAAAAGGCCAAACTGAAGACTTACAAAATATTTATTTTGAAAATATGCCAAGTAAACAATACATTTGTATAAAAATTAATTAAAGTGACTCATTAATATGATACTTAGAAAAATGGTACAATAAATAAACTATACTAACAATTAGGGGATGCACGATATTGGCTTTTTGGCCAATATCCGATATGCCGATGTAGTGATCTAACCTCCTCCGTCCATCTTGTCCCTGAAAACCTTCAGAAAGGGCATAAACTGTATCCCATTAATTTGAATCCAAGACACAATTTATATCGTCAAAATACCTTTTAATTTTGTTCTAAGTTAAATAATCAGAAGAACAATCTTCTTTTATTTTTTTTTAATTATTATTATTCTCATTATTTTGATAATCAAAGACTCTAATCAAAGTCATTATGAGGACACTTTATGACACTTTGAATAATTAAGAAAAAGAAGCAACCATTTAATTTGTGTATCTTTTATTGTTTGAATGGTGTTTTATTTAATATCATTTTAATGTTGAAGTAATCATTTAAATCCAAATTCCAAAGATACAGATTTGTCCTATAGGTCCTTGTTGGCTGGTGGGGCTCCAGAGGCAGTTGAGGGGTACTGGAGGGCCAAGCAGTCTGCAGCCTTGGCTATTGCTGAGGCAAAAGCTCAGATGTGGGAAGAGTCCGATGAGGCCTTGGATATAGACTGGCTCAGGGGAGATTCTGGCAAATCATCAAGTGGCTGAAGAGGGGAAAGCAGCACTTTACTAGCACTGTGTTCAGTGAAAGTGGGTGCTGTTGACCTCAACCAGAGATGTCATCGGGAAGGAAGGAATACTTCTTGGACCTTTTCAATCCCACCGGCTTATCTTCTATGGAGGAAGCTGAGTCTGGGGACTTTGGGGTTGGTCTGTACATAACCGTGGATGAGGTTGCCAAGGTAGCTAAAATGTTCTGCGGCGGCAGGGCTCCGGGGATAAGATAAGATAAGATAAGATAAATAGAACTTTATTGATCCCGCAAGAAATTGTTGCACCTGAGTTTCAGTACAAAGGAACATACACAAGGAATCACACAGGATATAAACAATAACAGATAATATAAAAAATAACAGAGATTATAAAAAATAACAGAAAATATACAAAGTAAAAATATCAACATTTAAGGTCTAAACAGGTCAAGTGCAAACAGAAACATTAAAAAGTTTATTGTAGTGCAGGGTTAATTTTATTGTCCTATGTGTAGAAACGGGAAGGAGTTGAAAAGTTTGATAGCCACAGGAAAGAAGAACGTCCTGTGGCGTTCTGTGGAGCACCTCGCTGGTCTCCGTCTACGACTGAAGGTGCTGCAGTAAGAGTCCAGTGTGGCATGCAGGGAGTGTGATGTGTTGTTCAGGATATGGAGCAGCTTCCTCTGTGTCCTCTGCTCAGACACCTCTGTCAGAGACTGCAGGTCCACACCCAGAACTGAGCCAACTCTTGATGAGTTTATTGAGTCTGTTAACATCAGCTTTCTTCACCCTGCTGCCCCAGCACAACACAGCATAGAAGAAAACGCTGGAGACCACCGAGTGGTAAAACATCTGCAGCTTGATCCTGCAGATGTTATACGACCTGAGTCTCCTCAGAAGAAAAAGGCGACTCTGCCCTTTCTTGTAGAAAGCATTGGTGTTAACTGTCCAGTCCAGTTTATTGTCTAAGCGGACCCCCAGGTACTTGTAGCAGTCCACAATGTCCACATTAGTACCCTTAATGTTGATAGGGTTGGGGAGGCTGGTCTTCTTCCTGTTGTCCACCTGCAGCTCTTAATTTTTTCCAACGTTGAGTTGCAGGTGGTTCTGTCCACCACACCTCTGTATTCCTTCCTGGTCACCAGTGATGTAGCCCACAATGGCAGCGTCATCTGAGAACTTCTGCAGATGGCAGGATTGTGAGTTGTACTTGAAGTCTGAGGTATAGAGTGTGAACAGAAACAGTGAGAGGACTGTCCCCTGAGGAGCCCCTGGGCTGCTCAGTATGGTGTCCGAGGTGGTATTTTGCAGTCTCACATGCTGTGGCCAACCTGTGAGGTAGTCTCTGATCTATGTGACCAGCTAGTCATTCACCTGCATGTCCAGGAGTTTACTGCAGAGTAGAGCAGGTCTTATAGTGTTAAAAGCATGTGAAAAGTCAAAGAACATTACTCTTACAGTGCTGCCTGTCTGTTCTGTCCTGGTTGGATGAGATTTGCTATGATTTTCTTAAGGCTCTGGATGTTGTAGGGCTGTCTTGGTTGACATGCCTTTGCAATATTATGTGGACATCAGGGCCAGTGCCACTGGAATGGCAGACTGGGGTGGTGATTCCCCTCTTCAAAAGGTGGTGTGTGTTCAGATTATAGGGGGATCACTCTCTTTCTATTCGGGATACTGGTGAAGCAAATCCAATCATTGGTTGAGCCACAGATCCAGGAGGAACAATGCATGTTCCATTGTGACTGTGGAACACTGGACAAGTTCTTTAACCTCATAGGGTAAGGGGTCATGGGAGTTTGACCATCCAGTCTACATGTGTTTTGTGGACTTGGAGAAGGCTTTTGACCGTGTTCCTTGATGTACACCAGTGGCGGCCGGCCAATAGGGGGCGCTAGGGCGCCGCCGCACTGGAACTTCTGGAACTACAGTATTCACCCTTTTACATTGAAGACTTAAAAAATAAAATAAAATGAAATGATGAAATAAAAACATTTCGAAATACATGCATATATGTTTTTAGTTGTGTAGGATAGATATATTATAAGTAATGATGAGTTATATTGTTTGTTTCAAAAAACGTTTTTCTGATTGGTGATGTATTTCGTGTCCTGGGGCGCATGAATCTTATCCATAGACTCTCGTTCAACCTGGCGCATGCGCAGTTATGCCACGACGTTACAAAACAATGGGAAGATAC